>VUQR01015041.1:14001-33386 GCA_015108515.1 Hemichromis elongatus | reverse complement strand
CTGCTTTCTTCATTCGTTTTCTTCAGGTAGCTTAAATGAGGATGAGCCAGAGCAACTGGAAACTAAGCAAATGAAAATAGGCCCAAAAGTTTGGCCCGTTTACAGCATCTTCTAAAGTGGAGTTTTGGACCCAGATTACTCCGCGAGGCTCCTGACTACGGTAGCTGTAATGCTCCAACAATCCATCAAGCGGTGCGACTTTGTAGCTTACCAAAGTCGTACTAAAACATTTTTTGACAGTTTTTTGAGCGCCATGTACCACATAAAATCAGTTTGAGGTCAGTAAGCACAACCAGAATTCATACAAAAGGCACACTGTCAATTTTTGAGAAAATTTAAATATTTTAAGTGTGCCTTATAGTCCGGAAAATACCGTAAGTGTTCCTGTGACTAAAATATCCTGCTTAATTTTTTTTTTTTAAATGATGCCCAGCCTTAAATGATAGATACTTTAAGCGGTTTACCCAGTATCAAACATGTCTCTATGTACTCTTCAAACTTACATACAGCAGCTTGCAAACTGATAGGTAAAGTTTAAAGGACATGCAGTGTCATTTGTAACTCCACAGATAGTTGCCAAAAACTTCTTATTATGAAATTCTGTGTTAATTCATGAAAACTTTAAGACTTTAAATAAATAACAACAACTATGATAGATAATATTGCACTGATTCCTTGATGAACACAAATGGTTGCAACTTGATCAGGTTATTTACTCATGGATTGTCTTCTGAAATGCGTGCATTTCAGTCAGGTTAATGTTCACTGGATCTGCTCTGATGACTGAAGAGCATTTAATGATCTGGAGAGGATCCAGATTGCCTCAGTTGTTGGCTCAGGCTCTGAGGACCTCATCATTATAAAATGAGAGCTCTTTGATGTGTGCATTTGTGATCTAATGGATGAACTAGTTGTGATTGAGCCATAGT
Organism: Hemichromis elongatus; assembly: GCA_015108515.1. Taxonomy (NCBI): domain Eukaryota; kingdom Metazoa; phylum Chordata; class Actinopteri; order Cichliformes; family Cichlidae; genus Hemichromis; species Hemichromis elongatus. Next base: position 32,457 of record VUQR01015041.1, on the reverse strand, counting down.
TCTGAAACATTAGAGCAGAGTAAGATGCTTGTTTGTAGAGCAGCTCAGGACTTGTTTTTCTACAGCTGAAAACTGAGAAGATGTGCCTGAGGTGATGCGCCTGAGCTAAATATAAAATATGAGCAGCACATAATCAAACTCGTCTAATCATGTTTTCATGATTATGCTGCTGTTTTTCGCAGACAGACACTCTTCTGTCCAAGCTGTAGCTCAAAGCTTGGAGCTGGGAAATCTACTAAACTGATCGGGAAAGTTAGTTTCTTTGCAGATGATGCAGTTTTATGTTCTTCTGGTTCTGAGTTCACTCTGACCTTGACGTTTCTTACCGTCACTTTAAATCACTGTGTTTTCTACTGGCATTGCAATTTAAACCACTTGGCCCTCTCAAATGAGCCCCTACCCCAGGTGTAGCTCCAGGGTGGAGTCCAGGTATCCATGGTCCTCAGTCCTTGATGAATCCATTCATAGAAGTGTTGAATCGCACTTAGTCTGGCCCCTCACCCAGGACCAGTTTGCCATGGGAGACCCTACCAGGGGCAAACTGCCCCGGACAACATAGCTCCTGGGATCACTCGAGCACACAAACCCCCCCACCACGGTAAGGTGGCGATTCATGGAGGGGACTATTATAAATAAGTATGGGTAGTTATGAGAGTGTAATAAGGTGGTGCCTTAATCTATATAACTACATTATCACTTACCTTTAAGTTTTTTTCTTTTGCAGATTGATTGCTTTTGTTTGTACACATATACACAAAAGAAAAATGACAAATTTCACTAAATATACATAGTGTAGAATCACAATATCTTCTTTTGCTGTTGAGCGTCTTCATTGTGGGATTTATAGCTTTAAAACAACAGGCACACGAGCATCTTGTCTCACCGTCACACCAACATTGGTAGGCTCTCGCCCTTCCACCAGCTTGTGGATAGACTGCAGTGCCTCCTCTTTGCTTTGACCTTTGAACCTCTTTGGAGCCAGCTCTTCCAGAGCTTTCTGAAACTCCTCGTAGGTGATGACCCGAGACGTCTTCTGTCTGTACAGAAATACAAAAAAGGAACACAGACATAGAAGAGTTTAGAGTCTAAACTGTACTATTAATCCTCTTGGAACATGAAAATGTCTTTTAGCTGTTTTTCAAATGATTAAACATATATTTTGTCCCATCAAGAAAAGTTTGGGAAGCTCGAAAACAAGCAGAACTGTCAGAGCAATGGTGGCGACTGGGACTTCAATAATAATAAAATAAAACCTACAGAAAACAAACAACAGTGTGCCCCTTTGATTCACCCCGTCGCAATGCCTCAAATAAGTCTATCCCAGGAAAACAACAAAAAGCCAAGCTAAATCTTTGGCACAAACCAAAATGTGTCCCCAAACATTTCTTTTTTGTTGTCCTCCAGTGTATGTTATTGTTTCTAAAGAAATACTTGACATCAATCATTTCACCCAGTGCTTAACATTTTGCCACCGAAAACAATCACATACTATTGTTACTAAGTTTTATAATGTAGTTCCACGACTGTCTTTATCTGCCAGTCCCACCCATGTTACACCCATGCGATGGATGACACGCATCAGTTTTTGGAGTATGACTTCAGGGTTCTGCCTGAACTAATTTTATGCTTCATTTGTGTTTGAATATAGACTAAAGTGCTGCAGTTTTATCAGGGCGTGCGGAGGAGACACTGACTTAAAAACTAAATACGGAGCAAAATGTCTTTCAGAGGTGAGATTTATGCGCGTTTTTTCAAACAATATGCTAACAAAAGACTTTAAGGGAGGAGGTTTTACAAATATAAGTTCGAATAATCGCCCCACCTTTGTTAAAGAGCAGGACACATTCACTCCCTGCACGCACTGTTGTCCCACATTACAAACAAGGTTTGAACGGTGCTTCTAAAAGGGTGTTTCCAGACTAGACGTGATCTGTAGAGTGTCCGAGCACAAAGCCCTTCAAGGTTTGTACCACTGAGCTCCCACCGTCCAAAAAAACCCCCTCAAAATGTGACAGATTTTTCCACAGCTACCTTTACAGTGGAGCACTACTATTTCATCAGCATAACGTTACTCAATTTTCCTCCAATTCAGTGTGGACTAGCAGGTGTTAAAGTGCTGTACAATCCCACGGTAAAATATCGCCAGTGCTCAGAACACAAATGTCACCAGCAGGGTGTTATGTAAAGTCACCTCTATCGTCCTTTTGAGTTTCTGGAGAGAGATTTGGCCATGTTAAGATGAGATGCTAGTTTATCAGCCGATGGTAACAAATGTGCTTATAAAGCTGGGAAAAAATAGCTTCAGAAAACACATTGCTATCTGTTCCAGGCTGCACATTTTAATGGCGACAGTTAACCAGTTTAATTCTACTGTAGGGCTGGGGATTCTAAAAGGGGAATCTGTGGGAAATGATTCTCTTTTGGAGCCAGCCTCAAGTGGACATTAGAGGAACTGCAATTTTTTTTAGCAGAAAGAGAAACAAGCAGTCCGTTGACACTGGCGCTGATGTGAACACTCACTTGACTTTGGAGAAGACGATGTCCACGTCAGTGCTGGTGACGTTCTTGCCGTCAATGATTTTGCAGTCTTTGCACAATTTGGCCCAGTTCTTCCCGGTTAGATCCTTGCCTGTTGCCTTTGTGTCTCCATGGACAGCAAACTTCCTGAAAGCTGTGAGGAGCTGCTCCATGTCCGCACTCTCCGCCATGATGAAAAAAATAACCTACAATAAAATTAAGCAGAAGACAACGCTGGAGATCGTGTGTGAAGGTAATCCCCTCCCCCTACAGGACTTGTGAGAGCAGTTTGAGTTTATAAAACAATCTTATGTATTACAGCTGTTCAGGTTTTTCATTCACCCGAGCACAGTACAGTATTGGATTCTGTGTCTGTCAGATAATTCGAATTAAAATGCTTCAACAGGTGCCAACATCACAGTTGTGGTTGACAGATCCAGTTGACTGTGTCGGCTTACCTGTGAGTCAGAGCAACCACACCCAGAACAGGCTGCGATTATGCTTTTTCTAATGCCACGAACCATTTAAACACGAACTTCTGTGGAGATTGAGTCACTTCTGAAGTCACCCTCCAGTGGCCATTAGAGGAACCGCAGCTTTTGCCACGTCTTCGTTACAGATTCTATTCTGTTATTTCCCTTTTCACTTTGTAAAGTAAACCAGCAAAGTGGATATTTCCTCCTCTCTGCACAAAGTTCCTTTTTCTGAGGCTTAGTTTTCCCTTTGGGAAACCTTCTGTTCCGCTAGTAGCAGCTGTAACTTGTTGCTTCTGTGTGTTGGTGTTTTACATATGAAGATCATTTTGATTATCTTCGCAGCTCCAGCAGAATTGTGCATGTGCCCACAGAATATGTGTGTGTGCGTGTAGGGTGTGAGACGTGACCTCACTCTGGTTTCTCAGGCTTGTGCAACTACACACACACACACACACACACAAATTGATGCAATCCCGAACAGGGGGTTTCATGGAAACAGAGCTGGCTGAGTTTCTGTTCAAATACACTTGTTTCTCCTTGTCCTGCCTCTGGAGAAAATTCTACTTGCACAACTGTGAATCAGAGGTGCTGTAGGCCATAGTGGGGGAAGTTATAGTACGCATAGTTAATATGATCTCTGCTTACACACACACACACACAGTGTTTGAAAGGTGTATGTGCATCTGTGCGTTAAAACTGGTGCAGAGGTGTCGGATTCCAGGCAGTGAAGGCAGTTGCAGTTTTAATGTGAAGTGATCTCTTCTATTTGGAAGCTGATTCATTAAGCCTGCTTTTTGTTTTTAGGACGAGTGATCAGTGCAAATCTGAAACTCCCCTTTAGTGTTCAATCAATATCGCTGCTATGTGGGGACTCACAGGTGTCTCCTTTTAGACATCTCAACATTTAGAAGCATCTCTTCATTCAATTGGCTGTTGTAATAATGTTCAGGGACTGACCTCTTGTGATGAGCGGCGATTTGTATCGCTTCTATAGACAACAGACAGGAAAACGTCACACAAAAATCCTACGGTCATAAATCAGCTGACGGTTTAATTGCAAGGAGTCAGACTCTGGATTTGGCTCACGGCAAGGCAGCTACTGCTTAACTCTATCAGAAGTGTTCAGGCACAAGACGGAAAGTCGGTCATCTCACAACCCAAAACACAATCAAGGCAGTCGAAACTGAAGACAGACCGAAGCAGGAATTAATCTGGTCTCTTTGTGCATCAACAAGTTAAGACTGTTCTGAGTTCAGTCAGGTTTGAACCATTCAGAGCAGTTACTGTGGTAGCATGATTCACTCTGATAAAAACCATTCCCAATCCAAGTAATCCCAACAGAGACTGACAACATTAACGGTCACATGTTAAAACATTTAAATGTATGAATAACTGTTAAAACAGGAGCACTGAGGCTGAGGAGAAATGCAGGAGTGTTAGAGACAAAGGAGACTATAACCAAATATTACTCGGATGTATTATAGTACAGCCGATCTAGAAATAAGAGGAAGGTGACATGGGAGATAGCTGCAGCCCCGAGGTTAAAACCAAGGTCACTGCTTACATAAATGTTAACGTCAGCATACTTGAACTTTACTCACTGTAGCATTTTCCTAAAAAACAGGTTTCTCAGGAAAAGTCCCTGCTTCATTGGCAGAACAGGAATAAAAACAAAAGATGAAACAGTAAGGTTAAAGTTAAAATCTGGGCACAACAAGCTGAAATGGCACCAAAACTCGCTGCTCGCCAGCATTTGTGACATCACATGTGACAGAAAGAACAAACTCCCAGTGCAAAGGTGGACTAACAGTTGTTTTTCTCATCCTCTTTATGTTTTCTGTGCATTATCATTGACAGAAATAATAAAAAACGCAAAAACTTAAAGCCAGATAAACAGCGCTAATTTAAAATGCGCACTGCAGCCCAGAACTTTTTACGATATCACCCAACGGAGTTGTGTATGAGGACACAAACACTCCACGCAGTTAGATGGGATATTAAACTGTGGAACAGTGGTAAAAAAGTCAGCCTGATGTAAGATTTGCAAAAGACTTCTTGTAGTGAGAACGTTGTTAGCTTCATGCAAGAAAGGAGAACTTCAGACACTGTCCTGAACTCATTTTGGGGAAATTATCCTGCATTTCTGTGTGTAAATGACTCAAATATGTAAATATTTTTTCTTAACCATCGATAGACTGAGCTGCCCACACCTCCCCGCCTTTATTCTGCCCATAGTGACCAACAGCCTGTTACGAAAACATCCTGACTGTGGCTTACTGCCTAAACATCTGCAAAGGACTGTATCACTTCCTTTTACTTCACTGTTTTTATACATCCTGTAATATCTTACACGACCAAGTCTTTCAGTAAGTAATTCCTGGGTTACCTTAAAAAAAACCAAATATTCTCTGCACAGTTATCACCAGGCAGGCAGGAAAACCTGCACCCGAGAGATTTGTGACACTTCATGTTTTTGCTTTGAGATGCACAGACAGATGCAAAAACTGAAAGCTTGATTGATAATCAGAAGTAGGAACTTTAGTCCTGTCTAAGTGTTAAAAACAAAGCTCATCTATGCTTACATGCAGCAGCTCTCCTTCAGTTTGAGTGTGTTTTAGGGTCATGGGGCCACAGATACTGTGTAAAGTGTGTGGGCGTGCCAGTCAGTGTGTGTGCTCGTGTCTGTATCACTACGCAAAGACAAATAAACAAATTACCGACTGTCCACATTTTTAAAATTCAGAAAACATGACAGCGTGTGGCTGACATTAAATCTCTGCGTGTTTCTGTTCAGTAGCAGATCCCACGAGCACATCGCTTTTCTAACTTTATACTTTTTGAGCCAGCAATTTTTAGCAAATTATAATCAAACATCTCGTCTGGTGTGAAGGTTCCTGCTGTTTGCTGGTTTTCTGAGCAGAGATCTGAATATTTGTATGGCGAGAGAACTTCATGACTTTTTCTTTTAGACATTTTAAGTTGATAGGTGGCAGCATTACTGAAGACACAGCAGGTGAATCACTGAAGCTTCCAGCTGTGCAGACTGCAGACATTCTGCTCTCTGTCTGAAATTAAACTAACTCTGATCTTCAATCACTGCAGAAAAAGTTTCTAGAATAAAACTAAAGTTTCCCAGCAATGACTGCAAGAAGATTTTAAAAATGTATCTGAAAACTGCCACGGACAAAAATATCCTTGTATATTTTTACAAAGTCATCATCAACAACTTCTACTTTTTTGTTTTTCTTAATTTTTTCATTTTTCTTCTTTACCTTGCACTTCTGTCCTTTGCACCACAAAAATAGAATAAAAAAAATCCCTGATTTCTCTGAAAAGGTTTTCTTTTTTATTGCATGCGCGTCCTGCAGTTTCCTACCTGTCCGTCTTCAGTCCCCCTCCGTGTGCCTCTGCTCTCCCTCTTCTGGCCCTCAGCAGCGGTGGCAGCATTCAAATGAGTTCTGAAGAGCTGAGGGCTTGTTATCATCTGTTTACCCCGTCGCCTTGGCGACATCCTGTCCAACATCAGGGGAGGGCAATAAAACAGAGAAACAGAGGGGGAGAGCGAGAGGGAGGGTTGGTCCTACCGCAGGGTGCTTATGCAGGCTTCTGCAGTTTCCCACAGCTGCAGGTCAAAGGTCAGAGGTCGTAATGATCATATAACAATGCTGCATGCCGATTTTAATGCTTTAATTGAAATTAAAGGCTGAATAAAGCGTAAATATAAAAGAAGAAAAACACTCTGTTGAACTTTTGGCACCTGCTCAATACACTGTCTGAAAATTAGATTTTATGAAGTTATGATGACAGATTTCTGAGTAAATACTCTTTGCAGTCTGGCCCATTCCTCTCCGTGTCAAAGTTGCACGTAATGACGGGCGGGCGGCTGAAAGGCAGCGCCACTGCTGCCGGTGACCGAGAGGCAAACACAAAGTGCTTCGGAGAATTTCTGAGGTAAAAAGGAGATGTGAAAAAGCAAGTGCACCCTTCCTTCTACCATAGGAAGCCAGGAGCTGCTGATCAGGTGCACATGAATAACTGAGCACCAGCAAGTGTAAGGAGCACTAATGTGTGTGTAAACACGTGTGTAATCTTCTTGCCAGCAGTGAGCTCATGCAATGCTCAGAGAAATTGCAAAAAATCCTAGAGCTCTGTCTCAAACTCTCCAGGCTTCGGTTAGCATGTTAAATGTCAAAGTTTATGAAATGGGCAATTAGAAAAGGACTGAACAAGTATGGCTTGTTTTCAAGGGTTGCCAGGAGAAAGGCTCTGCTCTCTCTAAAAGAATATTACAGCACGGCTTAGGTTTGCATGCAAAGATGCATCAGAACAAAAGTCTTCTGGATCAGTGTCACCTCAGACAGACAGACTGTGGGAAAACCAAACACAGCACATCAGCACAAACACCTCATACCAACTGTCAATCACGGTGGTGGAGGGCTGATGAACTGGCCTTGTTTGGAGCCACAGGACCTCGACAATGTGCTGTCACTGAGTGAATCCTCCGTGCAGGAGATTGATCCCAAGCACAGCAACGAATCTCCAACAGAGTGGCTGAAAAAAGAAAAGAATCAAGCTGCTGCAGTGATCCAGCCGAAGTCCAGACTTCAGTCTGACTGAAATGCTGCGGTGGCACCTTCAGAGGGCGGGCCATTAACAAATGTCCACAAACCTCAATGATCTGAGCCAATGCAGTAAACAAGAGTTGGCCAAAATCCCTCCACAACAATAAGACAACAAGCGAAAATTATAAAAAATATACTGCTTCACACTATTGTTTCTACAAGCCCCCGAATCCTGAGCTGTACGTTGTTTTTCACCCAGTGCAGAGTCTTAAAAAGCCACAGGCAGACAGCGTGATAAAATCATAGCTTGGTGTTAAAATGCCAAATGTCATAAACTCATGGCATTAGGTCTCATCACAAGTGGACTTAAGAACAGGTGTAAACACTCCCAGAATGCACTGAGGCCTCCATTGAGCAGCCTCAGGCCCCGGAGGCTATCTGGTCTGCATACGATCACATTTTTACAACTGAGTGCGCAAGAATGTCTGCACACGCTCACTCGGCTGACATCTTCTGTGGAAGCACAACTACAAACTCATTCACACACTGATAAATGAACCAAACACAAACATGGACCAATTCCGCTGCACTGCACTGGGATCAGCTGGTGCTATACTGGTGCAGACTCATAACGTGTTTCAGAGCAGAAAGGATTCAACTATTTAAACTGATTTTATTCCACGGACCGCGTACTCATGAAATACATTGTTAGATTCTAAAAGGGTTTGCATATTTATAAAGCAGAATATGAGCTGAGTGACATCCAATGACATGAAAATAAGTGTGACTCTTCCATGTTTTTTTACACGAACCTTTGAAACTACAGCCGACACAAAACCATCACGTTTCATAATGTCCTGTTTCGAAACAGGACAGTATGAAACGTTATTCTACTTCTCTGTGAAATAACAGTGCATTTTATTAAAAAATAAAATAAAATAACTTGTCTTCAGTTTTCATCCAGTGGGCCTACTTAGATCTCCTGACAGGCCAGACTAACACTCCTGGTTTTAACTTGTTTTTTTTGTTATTCTGAACAGTGAATTCAGTGTTCCCTGCTTTTGTAATGAAGGTAAGACTAAAATTTAAAGCTGACCTGGTAAATGAGAACCTTCAAAAACTAAAAATACAAGAGTATGATTCAAACTAACCCAGGAGTTGAAGTTAATGCAGAGGTCAGAAGGTCACGGTGCAGCACAAACGCGATGCTTTATTTCACCGTCTCCATCTGCAGAGAGACAACCTGCAAAACGCTTTTAGAAATATTGATGCAGCACAAACAATTCTCGTGGCAGGAAACTGAACTTCACTGAGACTTCCTGCTGGACATGCAGTGACAGATTAAATCATTGTTTGTGTTTCTGTTGTCATGGCAACAGCGTTTTGATGTTTGTCAGGTAGAATCCAGTAAGACGGGATCAGCGGGTCTACACGCTGCTGCAAACATCTGCAGGTACTCCCGTGCATTTAAATCCTCCTTTCGTGTCCTGCTCAACTTATTAAAAACAGAAAAATGCGCTTTAATCAAGTCTGTGTGACATTAAAGGAGGGAAGGAACCTCTCAGACACGAGAGGTTTTTATGGTTTATATTTTTCTCTTTTCATCAGAGGAAAAGGAAATGCACAGATTTGTATTTTTGACATTTATACTGAAAACTGAAGCTCTTTATTCTGCTTGAAACTGTTAAAATGCGTCTCTCTTCTCAGCTCCATATTCACAGAAACATTTCTCTCGTTATATAACGCCGCAGCTGCAGACAGTTGTCACCTTAATGGCATAAGAAAACGAAACTGCAGGTTGGTTGGTGCTGAGATGCTTTCATCGTGAGCAATTTAATCTCAGCATCTTTCTTGTTCAGTGGAAACCGAATCACACTGGAAATTTCCAAGTTAGACATCTCAAGACCAGTCGCTGAAAATGCAAACAGAGTAGCTGACAGCGACTTTTAAAAGAGGCTGTTACTTTCACACTTATGATATAATTTTAAAATGCTGGGGGTTTGTATTAAACAAAGACACTGTTTCAAATAATGAAGTCAACATAAGTGAAACTAAGGCAACCCCAAATTCTTAGCTATTAAGTTTTAGTCACGTGGTACTCTGCTTGAGGCACCACCAGCTTCAGGAGACTCTTCATCAGGCTTCCTGAAGTGGAACAATGGACATGCAGAGGGTTGATGTGATAGAGGAGGATCGCAGCATTGGATGATGTAGAAGCAGGTGATTTGCTGTGGGGACCTCTAAAAGGTAGCTTAGAGAAGAAGAAGAAAGGCCTTAGTGAGGCAGAAGCTCAAACAGCTTGTGTCAAAAAGGAGAGTCTGCACGAAGGGCCGGGACGACAGAACGAACAAATGCACGGCGGTCCCCTTTGTTACCATCACATCAAATAAACGAGAGTGAGTGAATGATACGAACCAACCAACAACCGCAGCAGTTTCAGGAGGTTACGCTGTAAACCTCTGTGAATACCACAGAGACAGACTGTATATAAAAGATCCATGTACAGTCATGTGCAAAATTAGTGAGTCACTCTTTATTTTTTAATATTTTGTTTCCAAGGAGATTTTCTTGTAATTATTAAAATGGCCTTGAGCAATAGTTCTCCAGGCTTTCTGAAGATCTTTCAGTTTTTCTTTGGAAATTGGCTGCTTTTTCAGTCATTTAAGCACTTTTTTACTAGTCGCCTGTTGCAAAAGCACATCGTTAATAAAGCACTTCCATCTTTGAGGTCCAGTCTACGCTGGTTCAGGTTCAGATGGCTTTATGTTTCCCCACAGGTAGATTTGGTCTGCGGCAGTTAGTGAGTCATGCATCCAAAGCTAACACTACATGTGAACAAAAATTTTTTTGCTAAATGAAATTAAACAGTTTTTAACTCTCAGTGATGCTGCAGTGTTTGTTTGACTTTGGGACCTGAAGTGACGGAGTGTTGGACCCAGATTACTCCGCGAGGCTCCTGACTACGGGAGCCACAATGCTCCAACAACCTATCAAGCGGTGCGGCTTTATAGCTTACCCAAAGTTGCACGGAAACATTTTTTGACAGATTTTTGAGCGCCGGGTATCACATAAAATAGGTTTGAGGTCAGTAAGCACAAACAGAATTCACACATAAGGCGCACTGATGATTTTCGAGAAAATGAAATGATTTCAAGTGTCCCTTATAGTGCGGAAAATTCGGTACTTTCTGTTGATAAAAGCAGATGGTTGAAATAACAGAAATAACAGTCAATATCAGCTATAAAAAGATCTTCAACACAAAGACTAAAGCTGAAGCTGTTCCATCAGTTTCTCTCTTTAGAAATATGAGCTGCGAGTTCTCAGCATGTCTCATCTGCTTTGCTGCTGCCTCTTATAACATCTGATAACCTCACTGAGTGATCTGAAGTTGATTTGTATTTAAAGCAGGTCAGTCAGCTCCAGAACAACAGATGAGATTATCCGCTGCCTCATTAATTCTCCTTCCATAACAGTTTATGTCACACGGACACGGATGAAAATGTAAATGATTTCATCATCTCACTCTTTATTTGGATTTCTGTTGGCCTTTGAACTTTGATGGGCTGACTGAGTTCAGCTGTGATGTCTTCTCCATCCTGTTAAGGACAACAAACAATCTGTTTACTTTCTGAATTCGCAAAGAACAATGGGTCAGAGACTGCGAGTGTGTATCTGTGGGCAGCAGGAAGTGAGCTCATGGTAGCGGGTGGGTCGGCAGGAAGCAGCTGTTGGTGTTCGGTTACATCATGTTGACCAGGGTCTCCAGGACAACCTGCGAGGACACAGCCATATGACTGGAGAGGACATCAGCCTTTGGCTAGAACAAAGCTTCCGGGAAATAGCTATAGCCGCACTCTGGCATCCTCAATGCTGGAGTGTTCATATTCACCCTTCATTTGTCTGCATGTTTAATCATGGTGGTATTAATATATAAAAATATAAAACGGTATCAGACTTCCTTCAGAAATGCGATGTTTGGGATTTTTTTCACTCAGAGGGCACCAAATATTGCATTATTTACATATTCAAATGAATTCTGCAATAGATTATAGATTTTATCCTTTCTTTCTAAAGAATGATATCAATATTTGCCTTACATGTACACTTTGATATGTATATAACAAACATATGCAATTAAAGTACTTTTATTTATCTATTTACTTAAACAAGCATACAAGGTACAATCAAAGGTCTCTAACTTTGATTCAAATGCCATGATCTCCATTTTTAAGTTCCATCTCTGGACCAGTTTCAGCACATCTGCTATTTTTTGATCACACCACGGAAGAGCTCCGCTGACCACTTGCACTCAGGACTTCCAGGGAAGGATCTAAAAATACTACAGATGCTGGAAGCTGTCCAGAGATGTGTGAGAAGATGACCTTAGAGGCAGATCAGGCAAACTTAAATCAGATAAGGTTTTTGCATTTAACGGACAGAGTCGTGTAATTCTTTGATTTCCACGTGTACCACAAAAGAAGCTGCTTATGATATTTTTTGTTTCTGTTCGTGCTGTAGCTCCTAAAGGAGCAGGTGGAGGAGAACTCGGAGGACAGCTGAGTGCAAAAACGTGACAATATTTGACGTTTGATGCGGCAGCGTGTTAATGCGGCTGCTAACAGAGACTCACAAACAGCAGTGTGTGTGTGTGTGTGTGTGTGTGTGTGTGTGTGTGTGTTCAGTGACCGCTCTCGGGTGTCACCACAGGAACACCCAGCGATGAATGTGTGTATTAATGTGTGTGTGTGTCACATACTTCTCATTGCCACTCCTCTTTGATTGACGTTGTTATGATGTTGTCTTGACCGGTTGCCCAGGCAACTCCTCCTCACATCGTGAAGGGATGATGACATGCAACAACACACACGCACACACATTATCAGCCTGTCAAAATAAAAGCTGTGGCAGATACGTGGTGATAAATATGATTCATTAAGTTAACGTCTAAATCGTCCCTGTGGTGTGTGTAACCACTGTGTGTGTGTGTGTGTATGTGCGTGTGCGCTTGAGTGTGTGTTCCTGTGACCTTCAGCACTTTTGCCACCCGCTGAGCAGCTCTGATTTTGGAAACACAAACAGCTGCAGCATGAAGGCTGACCCTCGGGACTCATTCATGGGACCATTAGAGTGAAAAAACGCTGCAACTCACAATTACTTTCCTAACAATGAATCATTTGGACTATTAAACATCCGAAAACAGCAGAAAAGTTCCCCAGAGCTCTGATACATTATAAATAGTTTGCTTTTGTACAACCTGGAAAATCCAAAAAGTGTATGAGAAAGAAAAGCAGGATTTCTTTTACCTAAATTAATGATTTCCAAATTGTGGGCCAGAGTTGCCTGAAAGGCGGTAAAGGAACTGCAACTGGGCTTCACGAGGTCATTTAAATTCCCATCCTGTCATGTCTTGATCCTCTAATTCCCAGCGGAGTCATAGAAGCGTTGAGCAAACGAGCAGGATACCAATCCACTCTCTGGGAAAGTCCTTCCTGCTCACGTCTTGATGTTTTCACGCCATCACATTCTCCGTCTTCCTGTGCGCTGCTTCCCTGGGATGTTTCCTTAGTCACTTCTTGTGACCTTTTATTGCAAATAAAGGGATTGATTCAAATGTTCTTATTTCTAATGAAACACACTTTGATAAGACCTGTAGACCGATCTAGGCCGTAGCGATGCTTCTTACCCCAGAGCAGCAGGCGCAGGCTCCAGCATGCCCACAAACCTGAACTGGATTAGTAGCTAAGAGAATGGAAACACAGCCATAACTTTTAAATTACATGTCATTTCAAATTTATTCAACAATTTTAGTCACTTGTGACTTCAAATAAAAAAAGACAGCGATCACAAAAATACTCAAATCAAAGCTTCAAACTGTGAGAAAAAGGTTAACAGAGCAGAGTGATGTCATGGTGTGTATGTGCCCATCTTTTATTTACATGTTTTTATACTCTGAAAGTGTTTTACTACCAGGATACAGGCTTAAATTTAATTTCTTGTTTTATGTGGATGAATAACTCATTTACACATATGAAAACAAAATACGTAGCTAAATACTTTATCTTAGTCCCGTGTGTTGATAAGGCAACATAAGATTTTTATTAATTAATTGATTTTAGGCTTCTTAATCACCGAATTACTGTGGCTCTGAACTGAAAATCCAATTGCTGTAATGACTCTTCGGTCATGAACAAGCAGCCACAGCTGAAAGCGCAGCGAATGAAGAAGAATTAAATCTCCGGACAGCATCTGGATATAACCATGTAACAAATGCACCGGTTTTTATTCATCAAATCAGCTGACAGGTGAAACATCCTCAGCATGTCCGGCTGCACACAGACTTCAGGAGGAATCTGAAAAAATGAAACGTTTAAAGGAGCTTTTCAACATTTACTGAAAGACTCGATTCCTGTTAAGAAAGAGCCGTTCTAAGCTTTCATGACTCTCTTTGGCTGAAAGAGCTACGTGGTGACATTTTCTCTGATCCCATCTCACGCGGCACACTAACTATGCAGCAACAGCCTGTTAGCTTCCAGTTAAGCAAACTAAAGATCACCCCCTCAGATGTTCTATATCTGGAATGAACTAAATGCTGAAGTGCTCCTTTAAAACCTGGTGCTGCAGTTTGCAGTGTAGCAGCGGGTGGAAGCTAGACAAGCAGCAGACACTTAAAGCATTTGTGATTGGATGAAAAGTGAAAACAAGTGTCAGAAAATCCCGAGTACAGATTTATCCTAAGATTTAATTGCTGAAGGTTTGACCTTCATTTTCTGGCTTTGTGTTACTTATCTGATTATTTCCTGATGACTTCGCTGACTCATTATTGGCCTTTTTGGGGTTCAAATTTTAAGTCTTAAGCACCCGGTGTCTCTGTGGCCCAGAGTTACCATGGAGACCAGATTAAGCAGTACAGGACTGATTGACAGGAAACAATACAAAAACAGGGAGGTGTCCATAAAGTCTCCACAGGAACAGACACACAAACATCCACAAACACTTCATTTACCAAGACATAAACAGGAAGTCAGCTTTGGCTTTCAAAATTAAAGTAAACCAATAAATAGAGCAATATAAACCCTTCAAAATAAAAGTAAAATAGTTGTGCCGGTAAGTGATTGTAAAAAGATAAAGAGTAGCAGTCTGCTCCAATTACTGCTCCATCCAAGAGGGAGCGCCTGAGCCCAGCGATGCCCGGGAGGCTGGTCTGGACCCAGGTCTGGGCCTCGGTCCAGTATTCCTCCTGCCCAGGCTGAGGACTTCGTCTAGGCGCTCAGGGGCCTCTCCGCTGGCCCGGCTGACAAACACTGAGGGAGGGTGAGTGGTGGCCATCTCGAACCTCAGCTCCGCTGCGTTCTTAGCGCGGGACAAGGCGCCCTTCCTTTTAGTCCTGGGCTGTGGCGAGGGCAGAGGGAATGCCGGGACAGGCCTGTGTGAAGACACGTCCGCCGTAGCAGCAGAGGCCGAAGAGCCCAGTTTGGCCAACGCCACCGGGATCTCCTCCAGAGACTCAGCAGAATCTGAGTGGTACTCGGCGGGAGGGGCGGCAGCCTGGATTGGAACTGAAGTGGGGGCCAGGGGGGGCAGTGTGGCCCTCAGTGGGAATGCTGGGAAAGGAAGCCGCTGACCCGAGGACACAGTAATGGGCTCTGCTACAGAGAAACAGACAAGAGTCAGAAAAAATAACTTTCCTTAGAAGGAGAAGAGGACCTGTTAGACCAAGGAGGAAATCATTCATATTGTTTTTAGAACATCTAGGGACATTTCAGGCTTTCTGTCAGACATCGATCAGGTCCTGGACTGACAAACTTGAAATGTGTCCATGGATGTCCATGGAGTATCCATGATGGACACTCTAGAGCTCTTCTGCACGTAGACTCGGAAAATTGTTTCATATTAGTAAAAGCTTTATTCTGTGCAGCTTCCCATGCTACCTGACCTCAGTCGTTCAGACCCCACAGCTCAGAGTCTTTCCATGTCCTGACTAAATGCCATTTGAGACTCTCATTCTAATCTGAAGGAAAACACCTGAATGCTTTCCTGATTGAAGACCCTCTAGGTTGAGGCTCTGTGAATGGAAGAAGAGCTCGGACATTAACGACGGTCAGTACTGCCACCAATATCTTGCCAATCAAGCTATATTTTTAGTCATTAAGAGTCTTGCTGCCTTTGAAATGAATGCCTATTTGGGAAGTGACTACAATGATTCATCAACTATCAACTCAAATGAGGAGAGAAAACAAACAGAGGGTATTTCTGTCTGTTGTTCTGGTTTATTACAGCCAGTCAAATTTCAGCTGTCCAGCAGATAGCATCTGTGTATGGCCATCTGTTATCACCATGCTGGATGTGGGAAATCAACTTCCGAATTTGTCTTTCTCTAGCAGCAGCAGCTGTTGTGTTTGTTGCGTTTCCACACGAAGAGAGGATGGATAGCTACCTCAGTATCCCCCCCACAACAAACAATCTCACAGGAACAATTTTTCCCCGTTTTTCTAGCAAATGTGAGAAGTGAAATAACCAAAACAGCAGCACCTGAAATCTACACCACGTGTTTGGATTTGCTCCAATGTCACTACAGGTATGAACAAGATGCTCGTGAACATCTATGAGAAGGTTTTTGGCGCAGATTCAGCACACAGGGCGTAAAATCCTTTGTTTGTGTGACTCTAAAATGAATCAGTGATAGCTGGGATCCTGAGAACAGCTATGTGTTTATTTAAAGGAGTTCAAAGTTTAGACTGGAGCTACCTGAAGCACTGTGTGAACTCAATGACCAGAGGCCGGTCACATGTGCAGCTGAAGCATCAGTGTGCACAGCTGCACATGTGGAAGTAAGAGAAAAAAAAAACAGGTGGAAGGGTTCAGTTTTAGGTCAATAAAAGCTCCCACCTCAAATCTAAAAGTATGTTTTACTTTTTAAGTCGTCCAGCTGCTCTTCAACAGGATCTGCTTTATGAACACGGGTCAAGCAGACGGACAGACGTGTCAGAAGAAGTTCTTGTTTTTGAACGGTTTCAGAGGAAAATTAAATCAAGGAACTTGGGTACGACGGAACTCAAAATGTTGCAAACTCTGCCCTTTGATTAGTTTAGCTCTTTCGCCCCGACAGCCGTTCAGCAACTTTGTTCTTTTTAAACCTTCACTTGTTTCGCTTTGTTTCTGCGTTTAATCAGCTGCTATCGATACGTTTGACCTCTCCAAACCAATTTTGTGAATGGATTTGTTCTTTAATGTCAGATTTTGGATCTGTAACATTAGGAAAATATTTATTTTTGCTGATTAATCGTGTGCTAGGCTAACACAGCCTTTTATTTTGAAAGCATCACTTTTTTTTTTTTTTACCAACTGCTCTTTTCTGACTGAAACTGCCGTCTGCTGCAAGGCCAACTAAAGCACCTTTATTTGCCGAGGCTTTGCTTCACGGCATTTGTGTCAGCCCCGTTTTCTAACATCACAGCTTCTGCTGTCAGACTTTCACTCCTGCATGTGAACGCACGACAGGGACCACAAGGTTAACGCCGCTAAATTTTAAAGAGGAGGTCATTTTAATGGAAAGCAGAGCAGAGAAGCTTTGACAGCCTTTAGGTTCAGGTTAGAAAACACGGTGTGTTCATGAGTGTCTTCATATGTACAGACAGGTGAGGCCATACCGGGAGGCGGGGCTGTGGCCGGGCAGCGCTCTCTGGTCACCTCTGCTGGGACTTTACGTACTTTCTTCTTCTTTTTCTTCTGCAGAATAATAAAAATAGCTTTTTAGGTGCGGTCTCCCTCACTGCTGTTTTCTCATATTTTTTCACACAACTTCATTCGAGGTTTCCCCCAA
Organism: Hemichromis elongatus; assembly: GCA_015108515.1. Taxonomy (NCBI): domain Eukaryota; kingdom Metazoa; phylum Chordata; class Actinopteri; order Cichliformes; family Cichlidae; genus Hemichromis; species Hemichromis elongatus. The sequence goes on along the minus strand of VUQR01015041.1, from coordinate 15,082 downwards.
TCCGTCAGACCTCCACAATCTGTGTAACGTCACACTGAACCTGTTATCAGGTGTTTGGTTTGTGGGCCTCTACCTGTGTGTGTCGATGTGTGTGTGCCGCTATGGCTTTCATCTCTGAAGAGACAGTAGGCGGAGCTTCTTCCTCCATGACAGGACTGGAAACAGTCGTCACTCTGCCATTAGCCAGGAACCTGATGCGCGCGCACGCGCACACACACGCACACACAGACGCACACACAGACACAGACACACACAGTGCATGATTATGCGATTACATGCTATGGACTGTACTAGTGCAAACAAATAAAAACAAAATTATCTGGATACTGTGCAAAAGTTACAAATCGTAGGAAATAGTCCAATAATTTGAGACACTGGATTTGATGAGCCATAAGGCTTGAAATATTTCACTTTACCTTTAATGACTATAGAATATAACATTTCAAACTATACGAAGTTCTGTGAACACTAGAGATCCCTTCATTACAGAGACCTCCGTCTCCACCAGCACAGAGCTGGTGCCCAAACTAGAGCCAGTTCCTCAGAGTTCCACCACAAAAATAAATAAATGTAAAGAAGACACATGCTCAGAAAAAAAGTGGAGAGGGTCAGAAATCCAGCATCTCACTGTCCACCAATGAACCCTGTCAGTGCAGGTAAATAATCTACCCGTCAGTCTCTCACAGATCAAACCTATGCTGCGCTACTGTAACGGTCCCACACACTGGAACCAGAACAATTAAACTGGTGATTAAGTTTTACAACTACTTTCACTGTTTGTCAGTGTTTTATTTTGTGCTCCACGTTCTCCTCCGTCTGTTCCTGCTATAAAAAAGGTTTCCTACGACTTACATAGACAGGATTCACAGCACGTGTTACGGTGAGTGAGATTATTTATCAAATCTTTCTGGTATATACACACACACACGCGCACACGCACACACAAAACAGCCTCCTCCCTTTAGCGCACACACACACACACACACACACACACAATCCACACTTTGTTTGCTTCCTGAAGGTTGAAGCCAAAGAATTTCATGTTGCACTTTGTTTTCTGCAAAGAGAACCGTGTCCATGG
>VUQR01015041.1:0-13981 GCA_015108515.1 Hemichromis elongatus | reverse complement strand
CCAACCATCCCCACCCTTCTTTCCCTGGCTGCTTGGGTTTGCATCCTTAAGGCTTACACACACACACACACACGCGCACACGCACACACAAAACAGCCTCCTCCCTTTAGCGCACACACACACACACACACACACACACACACAATCCACACTTTGTTTGCTTCCTGAAGGTTGAAGCCAAAGAATTTCATGTTGCACTTTGTTTTCTGCAAAGAGAACCGTGTCCATGGCGACGAGGTCCGGCCTCCTCGTGTGGTGAAATAACTGTTCCCGGCTGTTTACCGAGACGTGTCGGGACCCGGTCAGTTCAACTCAGCCAATCACGCGCCGGGTTTAAGTTGGACCCGGCCATCTGAACCAGAACAGGAGGAGCTGAGAGACTTACTCTGCCTCTCCTCGCACGGCCACAGCAGTAGGTTCCTGCACGTCCAGCTGAGGGTTGGTGTAACCCAGAGTCCCTGAGTAGTTCACATCCTGATGGGGGGGGGGGACAGCAGAGGAGAAAGACTCAGAGCCTGAACTCAACACCACCCAAACCAGACTCTTTCTCCCTTTATTAACAGAGCCTATACGCCCGACATTCAGTCACCTTGAGGACTGAAGGAGCTGCCGTCTCTTTCACAGATCCCGGTTTCCTCGAGTCTCTGTTGTCCACACGGTGGCGCTGCCTCACTATGTACTCGTACGTACTGAGCCTGTTCCACACTGAAACACATGTAAGTAAACATATATTTTCCCAGACCCTTGAACCCTGACATGGCCTTTAAAGGTCTGACTTTGTGAAGAGAGCGAGGAAGTGGACTAAATGTCCTCACACTGTCTGAAAGTCTAACTGATGCTCAGAGACACAGGACCGGTTAAAAACATACACATAACAACAAACACACAACTCACACCTACAGAGTTTGTTCTGAAATACTGACGGGGTCTCGCAGCATTACCATGAGGTCACAAACAAAAATTTATGGTCTATTTGCCAAAAAATCCCTTTAATAAGCGCTGTGAGGGAGCAGACACCACGAGGAAGGAAAAACGCCTTATACACGCCTTCTGCTTCATGCTGCTGAATAAACAAACATCCGAGCCTACGATCTACTGGCAGCATCACCTGAATGTGAGTGAAGCTATTAAAGTGAATATTTTTTTAACTGAATTTTCTCTCTTGGTTTTATCAAGCTGCAGAGGAGTGATGTGTCTGACTCGGACTGCTGAAGACTCATATTGCATTTAAAGAAATGAACTCTGGAATAAATCTTTACACAGAAGGCAGACTGTGGATTTTATACTCAATTTCCACCGAGGAGTGAGTCAGGTCCAATCTGACGAGAGGGAATGATTAAAGCAATAAAAATGCTGATGGCCCCCGAGTGCTACTCCTAGAAACCTTTATAAAACGCTCATGTGAATGTCTGATTGCTTACAAAATAAAAACAGTAGTAAAACGGATGCAAACTCACATTTTTGAGGATTGTTATCTCTTTATAAAACCCAAAGACAACAAATGGATTCTGAAACAGGAAAACCTATTAGTTACTTTGAAAGAAAATGCTGTTATAAAGGAATATTTTTTGCAAATTTTCTTTCTTTTTTGTCCCCTTGTTTTAAATACAGAAGCCATTCTACAGACTAACCTAACCTGTTTCCTGTGATCTGTACTGCTGCATTTCATAAGCATGCTGTACCTGCAGCAGATCACCACAGAGACATACATCTGTGATGTACTAAAATCGGTATGTTGTAAAATATGTCTGAGGCTGAGTTTCACAGGGATCACTTTTACATAGGTTTTGAATTTTGATTCATTTTTTTTATAAACATCAGACATTACAACATTAACTGCAGGGTAGAAAATAAAGAAAAGCTTCCTCTTGTTAAAGATTGGATGCGTGGACAGACAGGCAGGTGTGTTATTTCTTACTCAGGTAGATGTGAAAACAAAGCAAGTGGCAGAGCAACACGCAGGACAGAAGACCCAGAGCGATTGTGATGGCAGCCAGGACGGGAATCACCGGTGCAGCCGACCGGAGAGGCGCGACGGGCAGGAAGACGAACCACACACCTGTCTCATTCCTCACTGCGGGACACAAATAGAGTCAACTGTGAAAACAGCATTTTTTTTTATTTAATGGCTGAATAACTGAACCCCAATATATCAGGAAAATCCAACAAGAGTGTCACAATTATCTTTCTAATATTCTGGTTTTATTGGTTTAACAAAATTTCAGGTTTTACAAAGAAATATAATACAAAGTCATTTATAGAGAGGCAACAGCGACCTTTTGAACAGCAAAAATCACCCTAAACTCACCGAAACAAATATACGCTGTCAACTAACAAAATAATATTCCTCACACGGAAACACGAGACTGAAGGACAAAGACATCCGTCATCTCACTCTCCTGAGCTTCCTCCCTCTGCAGCGGATGTGAACTCTCCGCCTGCAGATAACACTGAGAGGAGCGGCCGCTGCTTTCTCATCCTGCAGCTACGTTACGATCCGGAGGATCTGACTGCAGATAGGTGCATAAACTGCACAGTAGAACATCTCGTAAAAAAAAAAAAAAAAAGTTGGAGTTCTGCATAAAAACAAACAACTTTCTCCGTTACAAATCATAAGATGAAGACACAGTCTCCACTTCTGTCTCAGCTGGTATGGTGACACCGTTCGTTTGCAGGTTACTCCGTTTACTGTGAAGCTGCTATTTTCAGTATCTCAGTATCACACTGTACCGCATTTTATCACATCTGAGTCGTTTATCACTCACTTGCGCTTCTTTTATTAAAAAAAAGTGGAATGATTCGCTTTAACAAACAGACGAGAGCAGTGCTGTATGATATTTATTCATAATGTGCCAGTCGCAACGATTGCCTGGCCATTTAAACTTCATAAGATGTAAATGACACAACTGGATTCTATTGAGATAACCTGGCAAAAGCTAAGGTTCAAAACTTCAAATGGAATTATCTTTCATTGCCAGTTTGGGATTATTTGAGCTGTGTGACACGATGCGTTAGCCAGCTGGAAGCAGAGGAGTGCATCGTGATGACGAGGAAACACTCGGGTAGGCTGTGGGGTTTAAATGATCCTGATCCTGGTGCTAAGGGCCCAAAATGTGCCAAGATAATATCCCCCACACCATAATACCACCAACTGCCTGAAACATTAATATAAAGCAGGATGAATCTGTGCTTTTCACGGGAATTCTGGCGCTACGGCCAGACACTCATCAGACCAGGCAACGGTTTTCCAGTCTTCTGTGGTTTATTCTGTTGAGCCTGTAGGAACTGTGGTGTGGCGTTCTGTTGCTGTAGCCCGTCTGCTTGAAAGTTTGACGTGTTGTTGCAGCTCGTTCAGCAGTAGACTTTTACACCCACAGCGTAGGAAGGAGCGCTACCACGTGTCATTCTTAACCTCAGCTGTCAGACTCTATAAAGCAGTTTTACTTTGTTTTGGTTCTTACTCACCAGCTTGTTTGTTTACTGTACATTTTATAGACAGCTGTGTACAGTTTTTCTATACATATTCTGTACATTGTTACCTGCATATACGAACTCTGGTTGCTTATGTATATAGGACCACTTTGTGCCTTCCTTTTATATTTTATATTTCCCTTGCTATCAGAACTTTGTAACACCAAAATTTCTATATAATTTCTAATAAAGGTGTAGTCTGTTCTATTTTATTCTATTCTATTCAGAGATGCTCTTTTCCTTTGTTGTTACTTGTGATTGTCTGAGTTATCTGCTTAAAGCAGCCTGGCCATTAACATCAACACGGTACTGTCCCCACGACAGCTGTTGCTCACTGGAAACCTTCTCTTCTCTTTTCTTTTTCTCTGTAAAGCCCAGAGATGGTTGTGTAGGAAACAAACTACTCGGACGAGCCCACCTGGCACAAACAGCCGTGCCGCGTTCACTCACTTTAATCACCTTTCTTCCTCATTCTGTTCCTCAGCTTCCACTTCTCTGTTTCTGAACACGCTTAACTTAAATTTCTTTTAAAATTTTTAATAAACACTACAGTTTGCATTACAAGGTCAGAGGTCAAATCTTACCCAGGAAGTGTTTGTCGGTGCGGAGTTTAGTGGGGTCCAGAAAGAACTCTACGAAGACGTAGGAGGCAACCACAAGGATGAGACAAACTCCCAAAAGAGCCGAGATCACACTGTGGAGGAACAACCTGCAGGACACACAGCACTGCTCAGTACGCACACTACTACACGCAGTACTAATGGCCGTGCACGTACAAAAAATATATTTCCAAAATATTTGCCATCTTTGCACCACATGTCTATGTTACTCCAACATTTTAGGAGAGACCTTTGGAAATGCTTCTGACTCGTTTTTAAGCTAATGGCCCTTTTATCATTACAGGCAGAAGCTAACAGTTATAAAAACAACGACAGACACCGACTCCTCACTGAGTCACATCAGACACGACGCATCCTCCTCTGATTCATCACTCCCATCATATGGCAGCTGCCTCGTTCTGTTGGTCTGTCTGTGTTGCTGTCGTGACTTTGCTGTTTTAAAGACTTTTAAAGTTGGAAAGTCTGAGATGTACAAGCAGAGGTACAGCGAATCTCCTTTTGTTAAAGGAGATTCGGTGCTTTGCAGAGAGTTGTATAACGGCCTCCCTTCCCTGTCAGAGACAGCTGTCTTATTGCGAGTGAACCAGTGTCAGGTGAGAGCATCCTTCACCGTTTGTCTCCACAGAACAATAAACCAGTACTCACTTATAGTTCCTGCTGCCCACGCAGTTGTTGAGCCACCGACAGTGATGGTCGAAGTTCGCCACGCACTTGTTACAGGCGCTACAATGCTTCGACTTCGGTCCCCTGAAACAACCACATACACATATCTGTATTTACATCCAAGTGCAGCCCAGTACTAGCTCTACTATACAGAATGTATAATAGCACAGCACACATTATGATACAAATCTAACTAAAATACATTCACATTTGATGACTTCACTGCTTTGTTAAAACACTACTAGTCAACTTTGTGTGTGGATGTTTAATTTGTGAATGAGAACACGATTCAGGTTCTTAATACACAAATGGTAAATAAGCTGTTATTTAAACAGCCAATCACAGACGTTACATTGTGGTGTTGTGAATAGGCCGTACATATAAATAAAACTGAGGAATAATGAGGTCAGTGCATGTGAGATAAAAGTTCAGTTTCAGTCCTTTTTTTTTCCACTAGTAAAATACAAACCACACAAGTCCCGCCCACCCCAACTTCTGTTTCTGAGGGGCAAACTAGAAAACTGGAAAGATAACATTATTTTTAGCTGGAAGTCATGAAAAGCTACTCTTCGAGCAGCACAACAAGCATAATAATCCTCCTTTAAAATTAGTTTTCAGGTTATGAGTCGATTTGTAGCTCCTTCCCTGCAGCAGATCCAGAGGATTGTGGGTATTCAGATCCAGTCCCAATGTTTATTCAGAAATGAGAGTGCTGCTTGAAATGATGTCAGATCAGATCCAGGTCTGTGAGGGGGTTTACGGTCTGTAAGAGGCCCCGTGACCCAGTTCTCGAGACGAGCCCACTGACCCATATTTTTTTTCCTCAGAGGTTGTCACTGCAGCTCAGCTCAGCTCATCACCTCCTAGCCTCACTGAGCAGCTCTATTATTTACTCAGGAACTGAGCTGCATTCAGTTGCTAAAGACTATGGAACACTCCAATTAACTTCACGCCACCTCTTCCTGCTGCAATGAAGCCAGTAAAATATTTAAATGCAGACTTAAAAACAGCAGAATTCAGTCGTGAAGAGCTTGTGTCTGCAGCGCAGATGTACAGACAACTGGAAGCAAGTCCCAAACTTCTGTTTCTCTGAAGGTCTGTTCTGATTCATATCAGAGATGACAATCAGCTCACGCTAAACCGAAACATGTGCGCCTCGTTTGTTTGAGCATACTGTAAAACTGCTAATTCCTCTCGGCATTTCTCACGTCTAAACACACAGAATCTGCCTGAACTGTTTCTTTAGATCTACCGCAAGTGGCCTGGCAGGTTAAAGACCATATGAGCTCTGATCTAACTGAGCTGGGCACTTTCAGTATGTTAGATAACATCTCAAAAGGCTCATGGCTGCAGAGCATGCTTTAAAAAGGTTACAAGGAGCGGTGGACTGGAGGGGAGGAAACATCACAGAATTTAAAATTAAATTTAACATGACGCTTTGTCAGTTCTTTAAGCTGAAGCTTTATGACCTCAAATTAAGACCAGTAACACTGACTTTGTGCCAAAGTATGTGGCTGTAAATTAAATTAATCCACTTTATTTTATAGGTGAATTTTTCTGCACATCCAGAGAGACCCTCAGAAAACAAACATGCTTAAAAACACCAGAGTTTGATTGGACAGTGCAAATCCAGGTCATGTGACAAGCAGCTCAGAAGATGAAGCCAGCTTCAGTTCATGTTTATGTTGCCACCAACAACACCAAAGCTGCTAACAGCTGACAAGCAGTTTGTGTGTGCGTGTGTGTTTGTGCGACCTGCAGAGACTGTCCTCCTGTGAGGGATACCCAGCAGAGACATGCCCATAAAAACTCCAACAGCAGCTCAAATAAACACACCCGAGTGATCTATTTGCAATGTTATCTTGATAGGAAGCAAAAGGACAATTTGGAAAAAAAATCTCAGCTAATTACAGCCAGTGGGGAAACTTGATCAGAAAGAGTTTCAGCCAGTGTTAGCACCACCTGCTGGCAGCAATCCACATTGTGATAGTTTCTGTTTAACCAGATCATTCAGGGTTAATGAGAAAAAATAGAAAACAGATGTTTTTGTTTTTTTTTATTTGTTTGTTTTGTTTTTTTGCAGACTGGTACACATAACCTGATCACCTGATTTCACCTAAAGGTATCAGCCAACACCACATCATCAACTGGTATAGCTACCTGTGTTATATTGCTGCACATGAAGGGGTATAAAGGCCTGTTATGCTAAAATGCAACAAATATGCGCGCATCTCTTGGAAGAGTTACAACACAAATGGCTATTCATCTGCCACTTTCTGGGTCCAATAGGGCTGTGCCATAATGAATCATACATCAGTTGAAATTTTGAAGTTACATAAAAGTGTCATATCATGATATTATAGCTAGAACACACGTTTACCTTTTCTAGTGCACAATGAAATGAGCCCAGGGATCTCTGAGAGCGAGAGCCACGTCTCAGCATCCACTGACAATTCAGTGCTTACGTTACCTCCAACAAAACACAGTACTAGTGGTAGTAGAAAAATAAGCAAGAAAATTGCTCCTGCTGAAGATTGGACACAGCAAACGTGTTTCTCCACTGACACACCTTTAAATTGAAAGTGACGTGTCACCCAAAAGTAAACAAATGGCTCCGCGAACATTACTTTTAAAACTTCTGCAATATAATGCTGCTGCTGCTGTTGGTGGCACCTTGTGGCAATAGATTTACCCACTGCATTAGGTGGTCACAGTAACTCACTGGAAAATATTCTTCATCTTGCCTGAATAAAATAAAAAGCTCCTGTCTGCAAGCAAGTACAGAAAGAACATTAAATTGCTCAACTGCAAGTGTAATTATTAAATTTGAAGATGATCTGTACTCATCCCTATTTAAAAAAAAAAACCCTCCACAGCATGACTCACGCTGAGATTAGTGCATCGAACTAACCAGACAGCATCCCATCTGAAGTGGCCGTGAGCTTTCACGTTTATCACCGCTGCTGCTGCTTCATCAAGAAACCTCAACAATAACCACAAAACAGCTAAATGTTTACTGTTACTCACACGTCAACCTGGCACAGGTAGCAGTGGCAGTTCTCGATGACGTGCGCGTGTTTGGAGCGGTCGAACACGGGGACCGGGCCTCGGACGCTCTTTGTTCTGACGTTGTAGTCGGCCGGGTCGATCGACACGGCCATGACGTGGACAAACAGGTGACATACAAACATGACGCCCGTACACTGACACAGAGATCAGGAATCAAACACACACGTGCTGGAGCAACACCGTACAACCTAAAGAACCTAAAGAAAAGACCTGAAATCACTGTCTGTGCCCTCAGTAACGATAACTCAGTGCTACCAGACAATGTGGAAATTACATTTTTAATAGTGATCCTTTTTCATATTTTCACAGGCATCAGACAGTACAAAAAAAAAAAAAAACCCTCCCTAACACAGCCAGACTTTACACTGGCTGTGTTAAATAAACCAGCAGACAGAATGAATAAATTATACATTGTCGACTGTACAACCAAGTACCCGGGACACAAGAACTCACCTGAATAACGATCAACTTAAAATAATAAAAAATTGAATTTTTAGAGGACAAACACACTAAATATTTAGAACAAAGCTGTAATAATTTGAGGAAAAGAGTAATCAGATTTTGAGAGACAATTTGCTCTATTTTGTGACTAAACTAACACTATAAGGAAAATCGTCTTACTATATTTTGAGTAAAAATTAAAAAAAATTTTCCCCCAGAAAAAATTTATTTATCTGTAAACCTCGCTACCAGTGGTGTGGTGGTGGTCTGTCCGCATAGTGGAAGGATACGATGTAGCCCGCTGGGATCCAGTGTGCAGGCAGCAGGGGGACGAATATGCCGAACCCGGTGACGGCGAAGTAGACGTAGAGCAGCCAGGCGAGCAGCTGAAAGGGGTGCGGAGGCCAGCTCCAGCCGTTGGTCCGAGAGCAGAGCGGCACGTCAGCTCGTCGCGGGCCGTCCTCACCAACCGGCGCCGTCCGGTTCGGGTTCCTACAGCACACGTCCATCCCGAACACGCATCCACCATCAAAGAGCTGCCGTTTGTTGTCAGGCACAGAGCGTGGTCTCCATCACATGAGCGAGAGAGTAGCCGCAGGCTGAAGCTGCATAAAGAGCCGCTTCATGATCAATGAGTTTGAGCTGCAAAGGAAACGGAGAGAACAGAGGATCTGATTCAAACAACAACACACAGACCAACAACAGCTCTGCAGCATCACACCAGTGTGTCCCTCTGTACAACACACAGCTGCAAACAGCAGTGATCTGAAACCATCAGTCCAATTAGCAACAATCACTTTTCCACAAACCCTCATCTCCACCTTTCTGTAATCTGAACATCTGGATTGAGGTGGAGTCTGTGAAGTCTTAATAAAACAATTATACCATTCACCTAAATTATTCATATCATCAAGTAACTGAGTTACTTTTTTTTAAAAAATTCTAGGGTCCAGTTTCTGATTATTGCCATGATTAGCTCATCTGCTGTTTAATTTCTTTATCAATTTGTCTGTGACAAAAATCTGCATACAGCTTGATTTGTCCGAGCAGACTAAGCTAGTAAACAGATTATTAAACAGCAGAGGTCTTTAACTGAATAATTTTCATAATCCAATCACAGCAGCTCTGAATTCTCCTGTTTTTCCTGTCTCTAGTCAACTAATCCATCTTCTGAGTAATGATGGTTTCACAAAGAAGCTAAGCACTGTGTTATTTTACTGCCTTATTTCTGAATTTATCAAAGTGTAATCAGGTGGACGTTTTTTTATATGTTATGTTTACATGTCTGAAAAAGATTTTCAAATGTCGCTGCTTAACAGCTGGAACCAGACAACACCGCCTTCTATATGCTACAGCTGAGGAGCAGGTCGTTTGTGAAGTAAACGAGTGAATGATGCAAAAGATATTAATCATGTATTAATGACTCCTCACAACAGCATCACACAATTTATGGAAAAATGTTTTGGCTTCACCTTACCACCGGATCACTTGCTGTACGAGAAGGCACCCCCACCTAGTTAACCGGTCCCGCGAGCCTCATCTCATCCCGGAGCCCGGGCCTGAGCAGCGCCGTGAAGCGTTGCCGTTCCCCTCGTCCCGGGGGAGGGGGCTCCTCTTGGGGGAAACCACAGAGATCCACAGATCTGGGCCACACCGTCCCAGTACTCCAGCTGTTAACTCACATCCATGCCGCTCGACAGCCGCAGTCCTCGTTTTACCCCTGGAGCCGAGCTCGTCCAGTGTCGAGCGGCCTCGCCGAGACCGGTGCTCTGGGAGAAACTGTGATTGGTATAAAATTCTGATTAGCTCGCCAGATAGCGTGCTAAGCTGCTAACGAGACGCGACTAGCGGGACACCGTTGCTGCCATGCTTGCTCTCATTCCGTTAGACGGAGGGGGGCGGTAACGGCGAATCAACCGCCAAACGTAATGTTTAATATTTAACGTTTAACGCTGCTTTAAATATTTCAGATCACTGGAGATCCCATTAGCCTGCTAGCATGATACCCGTTAGCCTATCTGCTGCTGCCTCCCACCGTCTCCTAGCGTCTTCCAGCCTCGTAAACCGTTTCCCTGGTAACGCCATAGGTCCACGCCTATTGGTCGCTGGAGCTGACCCCGCCTACTATATGAATATAAGACCCGAGCTCACGACAAGTTGGGAACTGATGGTTGTGCTAGTGACCTGCATCCAGCAGGGGGCGGCAAGTCCATGACCAACTATGTACTTAATGCTGACATTTGTATATGTAAACTAGAAGTGTTCTTTCCAGGTTTTTACGTTATTATTAGCATTATTATTATTATCCATTTTTATCTCGCTATAATGTTACATTTTTAATATGATGATCAATTATTAATACTGTATTTTTGTCATTTTACTACCCATGGGGTAGTTGATGTTTCATTTAGGTTTGTTTATGTCTTCATTAGTCTCAAAAACCATTTGCTGTAAGCTCAGTTTTGTCAGTGGTTTGTAAAACGGTAACTATTTTGATTAGTCTAAGCTAAATCAGTCTCAATTTGTTGGTAATTTTTTGAAAACTAAAGTTTCTCAATATAAGTTGATCAGGTAAATGCTGAGAAGTGCTGCAAGCCAAAAAAACGTATTTATATTTTCTATGCTGTATTTTTATGTGCAAATATAGCACATACAGCATAGAAAATGGCCTTTAATTTCATACATTCACAATCAGTTATTCACATTTATATTTTTGATACAACACTTCATTTTTACTTTAAGATCAAATAAATTATTTTTTAAAAAGAGTACAACATGAATTTACTACATACAAAAGTACAAAAAAAAGTACAGCTAATCCAGTTAAAGCTGCCTTGCATACCTTCTACCTCCTACACAGTGTTTTCATGGCTCTTCTGGACTCTGGTAATATTTCACTCGTTGGCACAGAGTGCAGCACATTCTTTACGATTGTCGACTTGAACAGACACATCTGGAATGTAGCTGTTTTATGCAAATTGTTTTCTTTTGTATTCTTCACTATTTGAGCAAATTTTTTTTAAGCTCCAAAAAAAAAAAGGCTGAAGTTTGTTGAACAGCTTGTGATATGCATACATAGACCCACTGACCCACTGACCCACTGACATATTTAAAAATTTTAAAAATGTTTTAAAAGTTACCCAATAAATGTATTATTGCTATAATAATAATAATAATAATAATAATAATAATAATAATAATAATTATTATTATTATTATAATAATGGATTGCATTTATATAGCGCTTTTCAAGGCACCCAAAGCGCTTTACAATTCCACTATTCATTCATATATAAGCAATTAAAATGTAATCCTCAAAAAGGAGTAGGAAGAAGTAAAGACTTCTATGATTATTTGAAGTGCATTCATACCTTTATCTACACATATGTTCACACATATCCATCCATCCATCCATCCATCCATCCATCCATCCATCCATCCATCCATCCATCCATCCTCTTCCACTTATCCTTTTTTAGGTCACGAGAGGCAGGGTACACCTTGGACAGGTCACCAGTCTGTCGCAGGGCTAACATATAGACACAGACAACCATTCACACTCACATTCACGCCTATGGGCAATTTCGAGATACCAATTAACCTATCCCCACTAAGTGCTTGTCTTCTGACCGTGGGAGGAAGCTGGAGTACCTAGACAGAACCCACGCAAACACTGGGATATATATATCGGTCATTTAAGCTGTGGTTTTTATATAAAATTAAATTTTTCACTGGTTCATGCAGCCTTACAAATACAGTAACCCAGAGGAACTGAGCCATGATCTCTGGCATCCTGTCGACATGACCTAACCCAGATACTATACTGAAACAATGCACATGAACAAGTACAGTTAATCCCATTAAAGCTGCCTTACGTACCTTCAGCCTCCTACACTGTTTTTTCATGGCTCTTGTGGACTCTGGTAATGTTTCATTTGCTGGCATATTGCATGGCATATTGTTTACAGTAGCCAACGTGAGTGGGCACATCTGGAATGTGGCCTTTTCCATCATGTTTTCTTTCTTATTTGACTTTCTTTCCAGAGAACTCTGCAAAATCTGTCCAAGTTTCAAAGGAGAAGGGTGTCCTGTATGCTGCATGCGCGCAGCTGATACTGACATTAGATATGAAATAGGCTGGCCGTAGTTGTTTTGTTGGCATGATAGTCCAAAGCAAGGATGTATCATTTTGTTAAATGTGGGGGTTGCCTCAACTCCTCTCTCCTGGAGTCTTCTACATGCCTCCTCCACTCATTTCTCTGGTGGGAGCGACGAAAACACGAATAGAGGAGCGGAGAAGAGAACTGAGGATGTAAAACCTAAAGCAATGAGGAGGGAAAGACAAGGATATTCAGGAAAATCCCCCCCCCCCAAAAAATCTCATATCATACTCTACTGCGCCACCCTACATCCTAGATCATATTTTTCTCTCCACAAATTAGCTGTCGATTATCGTTGAAAAAGCTCCACATGGAAACTTTAACATGCAGTTTTTTTTAGTTCTGACTCCCACACTGAGCAGATAATGACAAACATGCACTTCACTGACAAACGTAGGTCCCACAGGGGCCTCCAGCAGTGCCATAAGAGGGGGAGCACCGGCTCTCCGAGGCTCGTCTGAAGGGTACATAAGTCAAGGTCTACTGGAAGGTGGCCAGCAGTGAGATTCCTGGGAGGAAACTGCCTTTAAGCACACAAACACACGCAAAGCCTGCATGAGCCTTCATAATAAGAAAAGATATCTGACCTTATCTCATCTTATCTTATCTTCATTGTTTTACTGATGTTACACTGGTGATGTTACAATGGTGTTATATTTAGTTTATACTTTTTATAACCAAAAGGAAAAAAACTTTCTGTGCAGAAATGTTCAGCACAAGTCGAGCTTTTGATATTAAGCTGATTTTGAAACTTGCAAAAAGGTTTTTAAAGCAAGCGCAAAGACTGGGAGCGCTGCAGCTCAGGTGGAATGTTAAGGATCATATGTTCCTGTGTGCAGATGTCAATAAAGCCGTGCTCACAATACTTTGGCATCCGACTTACTCAACTGTAGATAAACAAGCTGAAACATGTTTTTTTTCAAGTCATAGAGAAATTCCATTGCAACATTTGGAACAGCTAATTCAATATAACGCTAATAGCTTCTGTGCAGTCTGCACCACAGACTATCTGGTGGCTGAATGTAAAGCGGCTGTATTTAACAGGAAGAATAAATCCCTAATCTGTGATCACTTCCCTCTCAGAGACGGAGGGAGACGTATGGCTGAGAGGACAGGAGAGAAATATGACACAATATTTTTTTATGAACAGGACATTTAAAGCTCACATGTGATGTCCTCACACATGTTAGACCTTTTAAATCAGATCAATTCAAATCTGGAGATGATGTGTTATCTGGTTATTTCAGAGTGAAAAATGTCTTTGAAAACAAACTAATGTGGGTAGTTTGCAGCATTGTATTGTGGTTCGCAGTGAGAGAATGATGGACGGGTGCAGGGCAGACGGTGGTAGCAGCAGAGATATTATAATAGAAAGGCATGGCACTGAAGGGAAATGAAATAAAATCGATGAGAGGATTGTGTAAAAGCAAAGATGGGGTAGAAGCATAAAGTGAATAAAAGCTTTTATAATCTTATATTGGAGCAAAGTCAGCAACTTTTATGGTTTTATGACCATGAAATTACAGCAAATGTAGATAATATTTCAAAGTAACTTCT
>VUQR01015040.1:1750-15339 GCA_015108515.1 Hemichromis elongatus | reverse complement strand
CATCCTGAGACTCTGACACCTCAACACCTTCATGAACCTGATACAGGACTGAGGATTTATCATTGATGAAGAGTTCACAGAGGATGTTCAGAGTTTTGGTGGATCCATCAGGTTTGGTGGTGAACGTCCACTCCAGTGTGATGTTGTGGTTCTCCTCTGCCTGATAGGAGGTCTGTGTCACATTGACTACAAATGATCCTGTTGAGGAGACAGAGAGGGAAAGAGAGGAGCAGACACACTGAGAACTGGAACAAATCTGTTGTTGAGCTTTATTTGGAGTTCATAAAGTGAAGCTGTAAACTAACCAGAGACACATGAGGTGAGGATGATGAGCAGCAGGATCCTGCAGATCATCTTCTCCCTGTGAGAGGAGACAGAGGTGAAGAGTCATCAACACATGAGGTCAAAGGTTAGTTAGTACGGCTTCACTCCAAATAAAGCACAGATTGGATCTGGCTTAAGTGTTTTTTTTTATAATCTTAGACAAGGTTTGAAAGACATTATTCCAATATGTTGTTATAGAGGGACAATTCCAAAACATATGTGCCAGTGAAGCAGGTTGCTGTTTACATCTTTCACAGGATGAGTTTATATTGGGGAACATTTTTGACAGTTTCAACTTTGATAAATGGAGTCTATGTAGCACTTTAAACTGTAAGAGTCCATGATGGATACAAACAGAGGAAGAATGAACATTTTCTTGGGCTTTTGTCCATTGACTGTCTGTTATTCTCACTCCAAGGTCCTTCTGCCAGGCCTCTTTCAGATGATCAAGCGTAGTAGTCCCATCCAGTTGTGACAATATATTGTGAATTTCTGTCATTAGTCCTTTTTTTTTAAACGGGTCAAACTGGAATAAGTTATCTAAGGTAGAGTCTGGGGGCCGATCTGGAAGCGATGGACTCTTCACAAAGCTTCTGATCTGTAAGTATTTGAAGAAGTCATTACTATGCAAGTTAAATTTTTCTTGCAATTGCTGGAATGTGGGGAAAAAACCTTACTGATAAATAAGTCCTTTATTGAGTACAGCCCCTTGAGGTTCCAGTGGAGAAATGAGATGTTTGAGAGTGATGGTGCTCGAAGAGTTTTAAATCAATTCTGAATAAACTGTGTGCAGAGCGGGGTC
This sequence comes from Hemichromis elongatus, assembly GCA_015108515.1. NCBI lineage: Eukaryota > Metazoa > Chordata > Actinopteri > Cichliformes > Cichlidae > Hemichromis > Hemichromis elongatus. The sequence continues at coordinate 14,213 of VUQR01015040.1, read as the reverse complement.
ATGTTAACGGTCCATTAAAATTAGATTAACATACACCGAGATCTTTGAGTTCAACTCGAGGTTTTATTGATCAAAAATGGAAAAAAAAATCCTTAGAACGTCTACAAATGTGTTGTGTTTGTCAACATACTGAAAGTACTGTATAAAGATTTTAAATGTAATGTCACATTTGACCACTGACCCCTCCATCACAGACAATGGGCTAATCTGGAGGTGAAAGGGATAATGTTGGCATGGGATACTTTTTGAGTATAGTTGATTAATAGTTCACGTTATGAACATTACACTAACAGTTTAAAACATTTTAAATACATTTTATTTTTGGAGGCTAATCTAAACGTGTGATCTTTTTCCATTTTAAATTTATTACTAACCATTTAAAACTGTATTACTGACAGTGACATGAATGTACTATGTCCACATAAATAAAAATAATAACAAATATTTGTATTCAAAATTGTGTCAAGAATATTAAATTTAAAGAGTTTAAAGAAAACAAAGGCCTGCACTCTGCAAGTATGTATGTTTAAAGAACCAAGAAAACAAAATGAATATAAGCAGAATACAATACTGTTCCCTTAAAAGTAAATACCTCCTAGGGAGCGAGCTGACTTGCTGGAGGTATGCACTCTGTGTGCTTCTAACATTGGAACACATCAGCAACTATTTGGTTTGGTTTGCTAAGTTTTTCCTTATTCTTACTTTTTCTACGTCGTCCTTTCCATTTGTTTTTACCCTCTTCTTTTAATGTAACCTTTCTTCCCTCATCATCCAAAACATCCACCCGCTCCCTCATCTTCTTAACCCGTCCAATTTCCGTATTATCCTTCATTTGATAAAGAGGCCTGTTTCTGGACAGCAAGGAATTTTTATCCACCCACCAATCTAAACAGCACTTGAACCCTGACTCAGTTGCGGTGACGGATAAAGAGCCATCTAGGGTAAAACATCTCCCTTCATCCTCTCTCATCCCTCTCTTCTTGTCCTCCTCGTCATCCCTTCTTTCTTCGTACCACACCGCTCTCATCCCCCCACAGACTCCTCATCTGATCTGTTTATCAGTACGAGGAGTGTAAATTGTGCAACAGAGTACACATACAGTTGACTTATGCAGATGTGTCTTGGAGTTATAGGTTGTATTTTCTTCACTAAGTGCTCTCATAAATTGGGTTCCTTGATATTGTTTGATACAAGGCGCACTGCACAAGTGCACGTTGGCGTCATCAGGTCTTGTGATTAGAAGAAAAGCCCCTCATCCTGCCTCTGTCCCACAGCCTTCCCCCTTTACCGGCCATAAATATCACCCCTTGAACTAAATGTACACACATACTTATCCTGTGGAGCCACTTGTACGGTAAATCTGCAAAAAAAAAAAAAAAGTGGTGGATTCCATTGTCTGTAGGGTTTGAAAGTTATATTCATTACATTACTTTACTTCAATGTGGTCCGCCTGCCTGGAAATACCCGCTGTTTATTGCCTAATTTGGGAAATCACCACAAGAAATTTTGGTCTTTTTTAAAATGTTTCTTTGTTTTGTATATGTCTGCCACCCTACCTCGGTGCCATTGCCCCCGCCCCGCTCTTTGTTTACATTGAACCCATGTGATGAGGACGGCTGCATCAGGTTATTTACAACAATCATAATCCGACTGTAAACATGCAAGGTTTTAATGGACCTAATAAGGAAGCTGTGCTCGGCCGGTGGACGGCATCTCATGACCACACAATGGGCCCATACGCACAAACTAAACATTAAGCCATTCACAATAGACCATGTGCCCTTATGAATGCCTATAGCGCCTTTTGTCAGGATAAAGGCACCACAAATAAGCTATTGTCTGACTTAACCATTCTAAATCAGGCAAGCCCTTAGGGGCATGTTTTCCACACTGCACCCAAGAATGTCTCTTTATTTTTTTGTACGAGTGTGTGTCTGCATGTGTGCGCGCTTTTTGATGTCCTTGGTGACTGAGGCCTCCTCATGGGTCCATGCATGACCATGACACCATCTATGACACATCTGCTGGGAGAAAAACAAGAGTGTATACACAAATGAAGGAAAAGATTTGTGTGGTAACGTGTGTAGAACTTTGACATACAGAATAAGTACTGCAGGTGTTGTATTTCTGAACGTAGTGCTTATGCCTAAAGGTATAATCCTTAAGATTTCAGGCTGTTCTGGTGTCACCTTTGGTTTGTGGTGGGGACTGAAACAGAAGAACAACTTGTATTTATGTGTTTCTAGCACTCGCTGGAAAAACTTTAGGTATAGGGACTTCATTGTGGTTCACTGAGGGCTGAGAGCAGTCAGCAGTGTTTTATTACAAAAGTTGTGTTTTCACTGGGTTTCATGATATTTTTTTTGCTTCCAAAAACGTTTCAGTTTAAAGGGTTTGGTTTATAGTGGAGGCCTATTACAACACAAAATGTACCTCAAGACTTCACAGAATATACCTACTTACATGTATTTGCTGATGCCTGACAATGTGTACACTTTATTGTTAAACATCTTTAATTCACAGTCACACAAACAGACAGAGACACACAAACAATCCTACTTGCACATGTGCAGATATCTGTCTCCACCAAGTTTGTCTCTCTACTGTTTGCCTGTTGAAGAATTGAAAAGTTCCCATTGTTTAAATAAAGTTCACAGCAGGACTCCAGTTGAACAAATGGGACCTTATGAATCTTATGAGACCACGTGTCTCTGATGTCTATTATCCTGAGGCTATGAGACACATTGTGAGAAAAAAAAAAGACACCCATCTCTAAACAATGCAGACATTCTCATTTGGTCAGCTGCTGCATTTTTTTTTTATATATTTTTTTTCAAGATAAAGTAGGAAGAAATATTTGTTTCCTCTACTTGATGGGAAATGTACTTATCCTTAAAATTAAATTTTCACGTGTCTTGTCCTTTTCATACTTTTTATTATCATCACCCATTTTTCTCCTCTTGCTGCTACTTCCCCAGTTTTATGTTTATAGGCAACAGTCAGGCCCCCTGTGAGACACTGACATTAGTTTCTGAACAGGCAGACTGTTGTAAAATGCATATTTGGTTTTAAATATAATGCTAATGTCTGTAAGTTTAAAATTGTAAAGAGCAAGTCATTGTCATCATTTCTCCATGTATTGGCTGATGCTAACCACGAGGGACATCACTTGCTATGAAATCCTCAAAAAGCCACCACAAACTTGATAAAAGGAAACTAATTGATTGTTTTGTTTGTTCGTTTTTGTAGAACCCTCGTGCATGGAAAGACTCCTCTCTAAAGACTGGAAGGAGCGCGTGGATCGCTTAAACGCCACTGAACTCTTGGGAGAGGTTAGAGGTAAGAGTGAGAAAGATAGCCGCTTCTACTATATCCAATTTCCCTTTCAGGGAGCTGCTAAGTGTATGCTGATAAATACTCATCCTGCTTTAACTGTGCCCTTTGCCACAGTTGGCAAAACAAGAGAAAGACAGCAAGCATGTTTTTTCCCCCCCCTACAATAAGCAGTGCCTTTTTCAAAACCTGCAGCATCTGTGGAATCTCTCCTTTTTCTTTTTGGTTCACCCAAATATGAACAGCGTTATAAATAAAAGCTAATGGTACGTGCGCAGAAAAGACACTGTTGTGCAACGCTAAATTCAAGGGTAAGAGACGGTCAGATAGGCTGCAATTCTCTGCTCTGTGTGTATACTTGCTGCATGTTTCTGCATATGAAAGCAGCCCAGAAAACGGTAGCCTGGCTTACCTGTCGAGCAGTGAGGGTGGCTCTAAGTACTCCAAATTGTATCCTTGATTAAAGGGTGTATGAGAGGAGAGGCTGCACATGGTCCTATATTTTTGGTCCACATCAGCAAATAACATTTACAAAGACATAAATTACACAGAGACAAACGAATTCTCGACCTGCTCTGGTGTTCAGAAATGAAAATAGCAGCATTCTTGGGGAGATCGAACGCTAGAATTTAGCCCGATTCTGCAGAACAAATGCTACTATATATATATATATATATATATATTACATTATTTTTATTCTTTTCTACTTATTTTGCTTCAGAACTGCATTACAATATGCAATTTAGAATAAATAAAGCTATAAGAGCATGTATAGGTGATCAGTGTGAATATCAATGCTTTACACATTAAATACTATAAGTGAAATATGAAATTGCAAGTATTACCTCTCTTGACATCACTGTATATCACACACTTCTGACACAGGATTTTGTGGGCTGATACCTAAACCTGTTTTTAGGGAGTAAAAAAAAAGAAAAGAAAGTTGCACGTTGGCCAAAAATCGATGAAGAGACTGCCTTCTGCCCATCTGTGGTGCTGCTCTACCACATGTGACCCAGGCGGCACTTATTAAAAGGAATGGAGTTAAAGCCACTTAAAAAATAGTCCTCGTTCTCAACGCTAAAATGCATTTCCAATATTATTGATGGTTTTTCTACTTTTATAATTATCTCCCCCGGCATGATTTACATCTCCTGACTTAAAGTACGTGCACATTTTGAGCTGTCGTAACAAGGAGGCCCTGTCAGCTTTAATATATTAGAGCAGTGAACGTGTGGAGCCTCGATTGCAGGCAGCGAGGCTGACTGGTTAGTATAACAAGTAATAGAACAATAGAAAACAACTACAGTCTTTACTCTGAATTTACAGAACTACTATACTATGTAGTTTTTGTGTGTGTGTGTGTGTATGTGTGTGTGAGACCGTGGCTGACTAAACAGTTCAAACAGAAGAAGGAAAATTTCATCTGTAAAATTTCTAAATGTGCCCTTGGTAGTTTAATAATCATAACAGATTGAGGTAGAAAAACAAATGAATTTTAAAAAGTGACATATTAAGACTGGGAAATGCTTTCTGTCTCGAGGGCTACAGCGTTTTCTGTTTGTGTGAACGTAAGTTGTTAACGGCAGTGCAGTCGAGCTGCCTTCAGTGAGAGGAACCGTTTGTGATCGTCTCCGGCTGAAATGGCAAGTATTTCCTCTGTGGAAACTGGAAAAGTGGGACTACAGAGAGCCTTCTTCAGCAGAACAGCGCAGACATTGACTTTTATTGTAGGACACATATCAGACGCTTTTTCTCTGTCGTCATACCGACTACCTCCATCTGCACAAGCACCCTACTTACTCAGATAAAATAAACACCCTTAATCACCCTTTACATAGTAATAATTTAGCATAGGTTACACAACTCATTAAGAGAGCTCCTGTGTCAGATAAGTGCAGGAATACAGCAAAGTTATTCAAACTAGAAAAAACAAGTAAGATGAAATTCAAGTAAGAGGGAAGTGAAGGCAAGTTCCATTAGTAGAAATGATCTTTATCTTTGGATTCCTTCTGTTTTCAATGCAAAATATTAAAATGATCACAGTGTAGTTGCTATAGTGTGGTGCATTTTTTTTATACGAAGACAAAAACAGCTGTCCTCTTTGATGCTTAAAATGAGAAAGAATAAGAATAAGCCAAAAGTCATGCTCTGCTTCCCTCAAATGTTTTTATCTTTCTTATATAAAAAGGTTGTTAATTGAAAGTTACACACGCACTCTTGTCTGCACACATTTTCCAGTTTTTGTAGTCTCAAACCAAAGTCCAAGTCCAAGGCCAATCAGCATTTAGCGATTCTTTTCACCTTTCTTAATTAATCTTTATATAAGTATTTGTTACTTACTTTTTTTTATTGATATTACTATCACTCCAATTGTTTCCATATCAAATAGGTTCAGGTCATTGTGTGAGGAAACACACAGGATAGAAAAACTTTAATTAGGAATAAAAAATGAATAAATCAGTTCATTTTAATTAAATTTAAAAAATTTTTGACAGCTACAAAAGGTACAAAAAAGTATTTTCAAGGGCACGTTCGTCCTCAGATTTAAGCCTCTCATGCTCCACTTCTTTTGATGTGCTTTGCAGATTTAGCGCCTGTCACATGTGTCTTAATCTATTAACGTACCACTTTTATTGGTAAAGGATGTGCAGAGGCATCTCGGCCTCTTTGAAAATGACTATATTCCTGCATGAAAAGCAGCATTCAGATTTAATTTTTTTATGACACAGAGGAGGAAATATTATTATTACGATAAAGACGAGTATGCAAATATTCTAATTTTCTAATACTGCATGAATTAGCAGAATGTTAGCTGAGATATTTATTTTTCATTTGCTTTAAATACATATATATATCCACCTGGAGTCATGACAGCATTGTAAAGCTTTTAATGGCTAGGCAGAATTTGTAAAGTTTCTAATAACTTAAGGAAAAACAGTTCAATTGCATTTAACTGATCATTCAGTAACCTGTGTGTTCTTCAATAAACACTTACTCTTATTTAAAGGCACAGTGCTCTATATCACTACTTTACACCTACTTGATAGATTTTTTCTTTTTTTGTTTTGTTTGTTGGAGCAGACACAACACACAAATAAGTTGTCCTGGGGATGAAATACACAGCATGCAAGTTTTTTTTTTAACCTAATCTATTCTAATGATACTGATGGCCAACAGTAATCCCACCCATCAAAGGTTCACAATTTACAGGATGCCCTATGTTTGAAAAATACTAGTTAATCTTATAGTGACAAATAAAGGTTTTATGGATCTGTGTTTCATGCACTTCAGTTTTAATGACTTTTAAAGGTTATTTCTGTCATTTCTGTGACACAAACCCTCCACTTTACCATCTCTTTAAATATCCGATAGCACTTCAGTGGAGGCAAGACAAGAGTATGCTTGTCTAATCCACAAAGTTGGACTCTATTCTTATGTGCTTGTTGAAGACACCAATAAATATAGCATGTACCAGCACGCAGCACACAAATGATCACACAAACACAGCACACACATGTCTCTGTTCATCCAGCTGTGTCCTCACTAAAGAAAATACTCTCGCTGAATTCAAGCGTTTTATTTCTCGATGGTTGAAATGAAGCCTGGTCTGGCTGACCTAAATACGCAAACACAACTGTTGCTCTGTGTCTCCTTACACTGTGACCTGGACCTATTTGTTCAGTTATGCAGCTATTTTTAGGGTAAAAAAAAATCCATTGACCTCCTTTTATTTACTGGAATGTTCATTACTGGTCCAGTATGACTTCAGTTTGCCCATGTACAATATATTTATGTTTATGTGTGAGTAAACACTTTTTAGCTACACTACACTATGACTCACAGCAAAGCAACTGGGAATGTGCCTAGGATTAATATATAATCTCATAAAATATCCTCCTTAATAATATTCTAGCACTAAGCTTTAAAAACTACTCTTTTCCACTCTCTTATTCTTCTTCCTATCACAACAAAGGTTATTTTAGTCACTGAGGGCAGCAGTTTACTGGTATTTCCCTTAATTTCCAATCTATATCTTTACTTTTAATTAGTTTTTAATAGAAAAAGAGAAGAAAAAAAAGATCAAGCAGTTTTGTGCAATTCTGTAAGATGATGCTAGTGAATCTTGTGCAACTCTGGAAAAAAAGATAAAACTGCAACGATTTATTTTGAAGGATTTTTTAGAAATGGTCAGTGCCTCGAATACAGTAGTTATGCATTTACACTTACAAAAGTATGTGGCAAAACAAGATAAAATTAAAATGAGAAGAGAATTCTATTTAGTGTTCATTTTATTTCTTTTATATGTTCTTAAACTTCTCGAGACTACACTACGACAAATTAAGAAGATGCTGAGTAGAAAATAACTGCAATGGAAAAAGAATAAAACCTGGACACCTCTCAGCTCAGCAGTGTCACCAAAGTTTTAGATGATATATTAGCTGTTTGCAATAGGACTATGTATGTGGGGGGTTTTTTGCTTTTTTTTTGCTTTTCCAGCCTTACCTCTTCTCCATTTTTTGACATTTGGGTATTCTTAGAATTCCTGATTTTGACATTTCCATGTTTTTTTTTCTTCTGCAAAGTCAGAGAGCTCATATTAACAGATGGATGGAAAGTGTCTGATTCTACTGTCAGAAGCAAGAGCAGGCACATCTGGCAGCAATAATCACACTCAAATTCAGCAGTCAGTTAAATAAGGCATCTTACTCACGTTGCAATTTCTTTTTTTCTAATATATCTTCATATGCAGCCGTCTGTCTGGAGAAGTGAGCAGTTTGTCTACAAAAAAACTTAAAACTTGGCAGACTGGATGTTACACGCCGTTGGCTCGCAGAGAGCACGAGCACGAGCACGTCTCCGGACAAAATGGAGTGACTGTGTTTGTCTTGGGGGTCAAGAGTCAGAGTGTTTGTTGTGGTGTAAGTTTGAGGAGGCTGTTTAGTCTTGTAGAGAGCAATGCTGGGAGTCTGGCACGTAGATCCCGTGGTAAAACATGATGGTTTGGCAGAAGCTCAGCGCAGTCAGAGCCATCAATATGTTAGTCAGAGGTGTGATCCTGTGAGTGGGTGATGGTTTGTGTGTATTTTTATGTGTGGCTTTTGTGTTCAGATCTGTTTGTTGGTGCATTTGTGTGGGTTTAACAGAAAGTGGCCTGAGACATAACCGTGTCATATGTTATGTTACTGAATATATAATAATGAAAGAAAAAAATTAATAATGCAACTATAAAAAATTTTATTCATTTGTAAATGGCTTCAGGAGAATAGTTATTTGCACATGTTCTGATGCCGTAGTGCCTTTATATTTATAGTGACGTAATGAAACATCATATGATAATCAGCTGAAATCTTGAAGCTTGGGATGTGATTCCAGTGAATGAAAACGTCACGTAAGCAATTAACAGGCACCTCATGCAGAAGTAACGGAGTTCTGGTTCATCGACACATCATCCCAATCATCTAAACATAGTGAGAAAATAGTTAATGGCTTTCTGTTTTGGCTGGACCTCTCAGCAGGTGTCAAGAATAATCCTGACGGATGGAAAACGGAAACATCTGAGATGATTATCGGTGCCAGAAGTGTTGGAGGAACGCAAGGCGTTGCGTGTGGAATGCACAGCCCGTAATCCAAAAAGATGAATCATGGAGCTGTAATCGCAGTTGTTGCTGTTACACAATGAGCTGTACTTGACTGTAAAGAATGTCAGGGAATAGGAAGGAGTCTGTGTTAAGTGTGTTAGTTTGAAGACATGACAAGATTATAAAGTATCTATCAGCGTTGCCAGGCTGAATTGCCAGAGAGTCTTGGTGAAGGGTGAAAAAGGAAAAATTAACAGAAAAGAAAGGTGGACAAAAGTGGTGACAACAACAGAAATCATGTGAGGAATAAGATGAGGAGGAAAAAAAAGGAGGAGATCTGATGAGAAAAGAGGGGAGGAGAATAAGAATTAGGAAGTTATGTAAGGTATTAAGGAGAAGGATGCAACGAGAGAGTTGGAAAAAGAGAAGAGGGCATAAAAGTAGGGTGGAACTGATGACAGGAGGAGGTGTGATAACGTAAGAGGAGAAGACAGGAAAAAAAAAAGGGGGGGGGGCAGAAAACAATGAAAAGAAACAAGAGGAAAATGATGAGTGGCAAGAGTACACCACAGGGAGGAACTGGACTTGGAAGCAGAGTAACTGATGGGAAGGTCTTTTGGGGGAAACCCGAAAAAAGAGAAAAAATAGACAGAATGAAAGCATGAAGAAAAGAGACAAGAAGAGGAGAATGTTGCCTTTGATACAGGGGTGCTGAGGGGTAATTTCTGTGTGTGTGTGTGTGTGTGTACTGGGGGGGGGGCACTCCGTAGTACAATAGGGGCCTGACAGGACTACAATGAAGACTCTGTTAGTATGCAGGTAGTGTTGGGGCCACCCTGCAATATCCCTACATGGCCCCAGGGCAAGACCTTACACACACACACACACACACACTTGTGCACACAAGAGCATGAATTTCTAAACAAGATATACTTCAGTGTGGATGTGCTTGAGTTTATGCTTACAAACGTGCAACCTGCCTATAACTATAGTGAAGTCAAATTTTCCTGCTTTTCCCTAATTAAATAATCAGGAAGTTTGTCTCTTCCATAGGACACACTGTTGGAGATGGTTAATAAGTACTCTTTGTGCTTGTGGCAACTCACAACACGTAGATGCCAACCATCTAAAGACAAATTGTATAGACCCATCCTTTTTTTCTATTAATGTCACACTAAAGATTTCAGACGTTCATTAATGGGATGTCTGAGAGGGATCGTTTTGCGTTGCTTCTTTAGAAACTCTTGCTAGTTTTTGAGGTACTGTGAAAGACTGGGAACCGCTTGTGAGCTTGGTGTCATGAATAGGTTAAAAGTAGAGTCGAAGTCAGATAAACTTTGAAGTGGAGAAGAGGGTGTTCCTAAGATTGAAAATATGAGGAAAAGGTTTAAAATATGTCAGCATTTATAGAGAAAGTTATACTTATGTAAAAAAAAACAAAAAAAACCAAAAAGCACCATAGCAGTTATATCATCCAATATACTGGTTAACAGATAGTAGATCAGTCAATAAATTAGATTTTTTAACACAACTTACCAGGATTTTAAAAATAAAACACATCAGGAGATGCTAGTGAAAAATTAAAAGTGGATTTTGTTCGCTTCATTCAGTTGGTTCTAAGATATGAGTTGTTATGCTCATAGTTAAAAAAAAACCCCCAAAAAACAAACAGTATGAAATGTGTCGGAGGTAGGACAACAAAAAGTATTCTCTTTGGAGTTGGCCCAAAAAACCTCCCACGAGTATCTAAATCATAAACCCAACAAAGGCCTGTAACAGCTACTTATTTTAAAAAGGTTAAGTCAAAGTAATTTAATTGTTCTCAGGAGCAGATTCTAAGTGGTGGCATGTAGTGACAAGGCAGAAGATAATAAGTAGTAAGATGTAACTGCAAGCCTGGTTATTTGCAGGAGTTTTAGGAATGAGAGTTTTGTAAAATGCTTGTGTTAGCCAAACAACTTGTTTCTTCTTCACGAAATTATTTAGTGATTGGGTGTAAGCTATGCTTTGGTTTGGACATTTTGTATAAATAAAAAATGTTCAAGGTGCTTTCAGCCAGAGAAGAAAACTTCTTTTCAGTCATGGCTTGGTTAGGAGTACATTAAACATTGTCATGACCTTCACCAGCTGTTTTGTACTCGTTCATTTCCCCCCAGTCCTTTTCATATTAACTAATCGCTTCAGATTTTGTATACATTTTTCTTCCCTCAGCTTAGCAGGATCTGAACACGTCTTTTGAGCATCCAGCCAGCTTGCAGTGTTATCAACTTTGAATAGCTACACTTGCTAATTTCCTGCCCAGGTACGCCAGAGTCGCTGGAAGAGAAGGAGCGCCAGCTTTCCACTATGATCGGTCAGCTGATCAGCCTGAGGGAGCAGCTTCTTGCCGCCCATGATGAGCAAAAAAAGATGGCCGCCTCACAGCTGGAGAAGCAGAGACAACAGATGGAGCTGGCCAGGCAGCAGCAGGAGCAGGTAGGGAGGGTGTGCATGTGCTGGATGTGGGGCTGTACAACGAGATATAGTTGGATAAAAAGAAAGAAGAAAAAGACATTAATGTTATGACAATAATGTTTGGGGTTTGGTGATATGAATGAAACAGTTCATGCTTGTGTGTTTATGCAGTTCTGTGCAGGGGTGCGTCTAGAAGGGGGGTGGGGATGGGGTGTCACCAGGGCCCTGGAACATTTACTCAAGTACTCTAATGTACTTAAGTATTTCCATGCTCTTTGCTGTAAACAATACATAAGTAATTAAAATGATCCACAACTGGAACATTAAAGAGATGTGTCTCGGTCCCCCCTGTGCTAACTCATTTTAAAAAAAATCTTAGAAATGACCCTGGTTGTGCTTACATCATAGTTAGAAGCAAACTAATTAGTAAATGACAAATATCAATAAATGAATAAAGGCATACATTAATAAATACATAATTGAGAATATAATTGGCTGGGCTTTAAATTGTCAGCAGTTCAATTTTATTATTCTGCAATTCTTTTCTTTGATTCCTTTCAGGTATTATAATATTTTATTCATTCCCTTAAATACTGAAACTTGAGGTTATCATTATTAAAAATAACTGAAAATTAGTCCAACAGGTCAAACAGCACATTTAAATAAATATAAATGTTAAACTTTACCAGGTTACATTAACCCATAGTAACTATTGGATACACTTCAAATTACAGAGGTTAGAAAGCCAACAGCACTTGATACAAAGCATTGTCTTTGTTGTGAATACCTTCCTCTTGAACTGCTTGATCTATTAAACCTTAAAGTCCTAAACCTATAAAAGTGTACAAAATCTGACACAAAAAACCCTGATATTTAATAATTTTCCAGTAATAATTTAGTAATTTTTGCTGTAATTCCTTGAATTCCACAAAGCCGTATTGTAAAAATGTTACCATAACTGAAATAACGGCCACAAAGGAGACCCAAGTTGTAAAGGAAAAACAAAATGTCCCTAACAAAACGCGCGTAGGTGTATCTGTATGTCTTTTGACTGCACCTTCAAAAGCTGTAACAAAAGCATCTCTTCGAGTGTC
>VUQR01015038.1:3956-19516 GCA_015108515.1 Hemichromis elongatus | reverse complement strand
GCTTGTGCACTGAAAAACAAATATTAATGCTTCAAATTATTTCTCTTAAAGAATGTAAGCTGTACATAGTACTTCACATGTACCTTTGTGAACGTACCTCATTAACGGAATATTTGAAACAAACTCTTTCCCGCTACATATATATATAGCGAGAGAGAGAGAGTCAGTGCCAGAAAATTAATCGGTGTGAAGATGAAACAATTTTTAACTTAATCTGTTATATGTATAAATGTTGGGCTTTGCTATTTTAATCCACATTAATGAATTATGAGGAGTTACTGAAGTGCAAGCTTTTTTCCATTTGGTGTTACTTACAGATGTGACAGATTGAAAACATGCTGCCGTTTGCACATATTTAATAATCAGCTCTGCACAGGAGCTGAAGCCTGTTGCTCTTACAGTATAATACAGAGTAATACTCATAAAAAAAAGTACAATAACGGTGGTTAGTTAGTGACGGAGCAGCCCGGTGCTTTTCTCTTTATTTCTTTAGTCAGGGTAAATCCATTCACCCGCATGGATTAGCTAAACAAACTTTAGCCTCGGGTCCCTCTGTCGGGTAGTCCAGTTTACTGAAGAACACTTCAGGCTGTCAGATTCACACGGTCGGTAGTGGTTTTGTAACGTAAACGCTGGACCTCCTCTCAGAGCTTACGCTCTATCTGCCATTCCCGAACAGAGATACGCAAGTTTCTGCAACTATCAGTCAAAGCTGTTATGATGACGTTGCATCCCAATTTAACATCACCATGGTAGTGATTAGAATCAAATATATGAGAAAGGAGACCCCTTGAACATAAATCAGCGTAATGAGAACTACTGATAATGAAAGAAATAATCTTTGGAAAAAAATTATCCTAGAAGAATTATTTTATTTTTGCCTGACCCCAGTCCCATCCGCTAACATGGAGGAGGCGGCGTTTATGACGATACTGCAGCCAGACACCAGGGGGCAATAGAGACGTTTTGGCTTTCTACAGTCATTGATTTGCACACAATCAAATGGAGCAAATAAGCAACCTCAGAATGAAGCATGGCGGTGGTAGCATCGTGCTGTAGGTGGTGTTTGTATGTAGCAGCCCAGAGTAACCAGTTAGAGCAAAAGAAAAATGTAAACATGTTTAAAAAATGTTTAGGAGATTATTATGTGTTAAAGTTACAGATATAAAAAAAAAAAACAACACAAGTAATGTGCTGTGAAGGGGTCACATCAGTCCAGAAGGATTCAAGGATTCTTTACTGTCATTCGCTTCACATGTTTACATGAGGTGGAATGAAATTACATGCACACAATCCCAGAGCGAAAAGAAACAGAATAACGAAGAAACAGAATAAAAAAAGAAAACCAGAATAATAAGTAATACAAATAAATAGAGTGCAACAACCTAAGTACCAGTATGGAGTATAGATAAAGAAATGTGGGTATAAATACTTCAGCAGCAAAAGTGCATGTTGCCCAGCATTGTTAAGTGACAGTGCCAGTAGTGATTAGGTGCTACAATAACAGTTCTTGTCCATTACACACTGAGAAGTCTTAGAGCTTCTGATATGAAGCTGCTTCTCAGTCTGGTGGTTTTGCATTTAATGCTCATCAGCCTCCTGCCTGAGGGGAGCTGGACAAAGAGTGTGTGTGTGCTGGGTGAGTGGGGTCCTTCATGACACAGGTGGCCCTCTTCCTGCCTCTGGAGGTGTATATGTCTGTAATGGTTGGGAGGCTGCCTCCGACCACTCTCTGTGCAGCCTTCACCACCCTCTGTAGGGATTTCCTCTCTGCCACAGTGCAGTTTCCGTGCCACACGTTGATGCCAGAGCACAGAACACTCTCCACTGCACATCTATAAAAGGAGATGAGGACTGAGCTCAACTGCCTCAGGAACTTAAGCCTCTGTTGTGCCTTCCCGATTGCAAGTATTGTTTTTCCAAGTGAGGTTGTTATCTAGGTACATACCCAGGTATGCTACTTCAACTGCAGATCCTCCAACGTGCTGGGGTGTGTGTGTGTGTGTCTTCCCCTTCTGAAGTCCACAATCATCTCCTTCATCTTCTTCTCTTTTAAACAGAGATTGTTTTTCCTGCACCAGTCCTCCAAGTGTTCCACCTTCTTCCTGTAGCCGGTCTCATCATTGTTTGTGATGCATCCAACCACAGCTGTGTTGTTCGCAAACTTTACAATATGACAGCCTGGATGGCTAGGTGAGCATACATAATAATAATGTATACTTTATTGATCCCCGTGGGGAAATTACTCTCTCTTCATCAGTGAAGCAGTGGGTAGTCACAGTACCTTCCTCGGGGTAGCCGTTTAGTGGAGTCAAAGCCCTGACCTTCAGATCATGGGGCGACCACTCTACCTACTGAGCTATCCCTGCCCAATCAATACTTCAATAGAAATACTTTAATAATCCCTAAGGAAATTATAAATTATTATCATTTTCAAGAGATTCAGACAAATTTAACTCCACTTTCATAACAGTAATCAAACACAAGACCTGAAGGTCTTTGCTTCAAACTGTGGCAACAGCACACAACAGTTTCCTGCTTGTACACAGACATCCGCTCATTTGTCTCTACTGTTTCGTCTCTCCATGTCTACCTCACTTCATATCCAGGACAAAATGTTGTCCATGCTTCAAATAATCTTTTATTTTGTTTTTGTTTTTGTTTTGTTTTGTTTTTTTAATCCATAAGGCCATGAGGGATGTTGGGTTGTGCAAGCCACTGTACAGATAAAGACCTCCATCCTCTCCAGCTCCATCGCATGTCTGTCGCTGCCACTTTGAAGTGGAGGGAATTAAAGAACAGACAAATCCCCAGCCACACATGATGCCCAGGCATGTTTTACATGGTGCTTACATAAGGAAATTGCTTTTTTTTTTTTCATCCAGTTGCCTTTCATCCTTTTGGGTATGGATATGTGACTAATTGTACCCGGCATGGACTCTGTCTTCAGGGTTCTTTCTGTCAGTAATGATGAGGCTGACATGAGGGTTCTCTTGTTATGGGAAATTAGAGGACTGCTCATATTTCCTCATCCAGGCATTAGCAGCAGCCATGGCAGTCTAATACTTGGATAATTAGGAGGCTTTTCATCTCGAATAATCATCTGGATTATAACCCCAGAGAGTTAGCAGCTCTGTCAAAATGAGTCATCATCATGATGGGCCGCAAACGGCAGAGTTTTAACACATTTAGGGAAAAACATGACAATTCTCTGACCACAGGATTAGTTCGTTGGTATGAGCAGTACAATCTTTAGAGGGCAGGTTAAAGCCCATATTAACTTTAACTCAAAGGCTTAAAGGTTACATGTTTTTTAGACTTAAATCTAACTGTGGTTGATCTTAATCCTACATGTGATAGCAGCAAGCTCCACCATACTTTACATTGTATGTTAGGTATATTAGTTGAGAAGGTTGAACTGTAACAGCCCTGGCATAGAAATATCAAGCACTTTGCAGTGTGAACGTTGCCAAATTAGAGTGTTAAAACCCAATATCTCTAATGTTTTAATGATTCCAAAACACCTTCATTCATAACACGCTTACTGGTACTGGTATTTCTATTCTCGCTTAATGATAGAAATTTAAATAGCACTTAAATGCTGTTATCTGAGGTATTAGAGATATGATTAATGATTAGGCAATAGCCAGGGAGGTGTTTTAATGGTACATTAATACAGGTAGAGAGCCCCCATGACACCAGGAACATTTCCAGATGTTGTCTGGAATTTTCCATCAAATGATCTGGCATCCTTTTCTTCCTAACACTTTACCCAGTCCGTATCAGTGTAGATGTCAAAAGTTGTGATGTGTTTCCAGATATATTAGCTGGGATCAATAGTTTGAACAAGGGTTAATGCAAAATAAAGGCTCAAGTGTGCATGTTGCAGGTGTGTACATGCATGCGGTGTGCGTGTTGTTGCCGCAGGCACACAAGCATCAATCCATGGATCCGTGCTCTGCTGCAAGAAAGAATCAATATTAATGTATTTAAAGAAGCAACCGTGCTTCTCTCTGCAGGTGATAAAACATTTGATCTCACAGTGTTTTTACAAGTGTTTGTCCCCAGAGTCAGGATAAAATTTAGAAGAAAAAAAGCTTAGAAATAATGCTGCCCCCTTGTATATTCTTATTCCTGGAATAATAATACAATCTGAAATTGTCAAAACTGACTACTATGGAGTTTAAGTCCATTTTTAACTAGACTTTTACATGGAAAAATAAAATATACACCCGAGTGTAAGGTGAATCATCGTCGTATTATTGACTGCTTTGACAAAAATAATAGCCAACTGAGATTGGACTTGATGTTGGACATAAGGAGAACTCTCTATGCTCGGAGAATACCTCTCTGACTTCATGATTATGCATTTATTTTATTTTAAAAGGACGTCTCCAGTTTGTTTGTTTTTTATTCAGAACCAGTCATTATCATCACTGTGAAATGCAGAAGAATGCAAATGTTTCATTTCTGCTATTAACTTCTGCAGGATTTTACACGTGAAAACACATCAAACATATTTATAATGCGTGTTTTTTTTATTTTAATAAAATAGATAACATATTTACATATTTACCATAACCAGTAACTGGTACTGCTGCAGCAGGACTGCAGTGGGCAGAAACAGCATGCTGTGTGTCATTTTTTTAAATGTGTTTGTGTGTTTTGAGACTGTGAACGTGAAGGGTCTTTGCCCACGGTTACCTTTAAGTCCACCCAAAGGTGCTAGTAAGGTCTAAACCACCACCGTATCCCATTTAAACCCGGACTTTGTTCCGTTTAGCTGAAAGACGCACTGATGTTTCCACCTCCGGGGACGTCCCGAGCAAAAATAGCATCTCTACGCGGTAGAAAGGACTAGTTTCCTTTCAGGGGACTTCTCGGTAGCGGTGCATAAGCCTGTCCTGAGCCGACAGTTTCCAGCAGAGTGAGGGTGAGTGGGCTAAAGTGGGCGGAGCTGACAGTTTACAGCTGCCGGCGGGACGCACGCTTCATTTCAGCACCAAGGACAGAGCAGGAGGGAGCAGGCACCCACAGCACCTTACATAAGGACCCCAAACCAGAGGCGCCCTTTACCGCTGAAGGACTGGGTGGATTTGGTGTCTGAGAACAAGGGAAAGAGATGACATGCAAACATATCAGGACTTTGTTTTCATTTAGTCTTTCGTATGTCTTTTGTTTTCTTTGTAAAACCGGAGAATTGAACTTCATATCGACGGTAAATTGATTTTTAAAAAAATATTATTATTATTTTTTGCGTAATATCTTAGTGTAAGGAATATCAGCCTCGTGTTTGGAGAATGGTCTGGTTATAAGAAGTGAGGAAGAAGCCCACACGTGTCATCACCTGTCACTATAACCATGAATGGTTATAATTTCACCGGTTTCAACTCCACCCACGAAGCGCACGCTTACCCTTACTCGGCGTCGATAGACGACCCTCTGTACCGGCAGTACAAACCCCCGGTGAAGGAGCTCATCCCTTTACCAAAGGCGGTGTTGTATCTGCTCATGGCCGCTCTGGTAGTAGTTGGAGTTGCCTATGCCATTATTGGACACCTCATCAAGGATCTGGCCATTGACATAGCAGGTAGGTGCCAGTCACCCAGAGTCAGCAGCTCATTTTGATCTGAAGTGGACCTGTGAAACTCCCTATTGTGTCAGTGTAAAGAAGTTCAACTACACATTTAATGCTTGAGATATTTTAATAAAAAGAAGCGCAATTTTAACATTAAAAAATCTCAGTTTTTATCGACTTGATAAAGAAATGGTTCATTGTGCAGTCTGTGCTGGAATTATAAAACTGAACTTTCTTTGTTAATTGACAGAATGTCTTCTTTCTTTTCTTTTTTTAATTGCGAACCGACTATAAAAGTACTAAGTGTCAACAGTAGATAGTGAAAAAACAGGAGCTTTGTGTTTTTAATTGTTCTCTTTACCACTTTGTTGCAGAATAAATGGCATCTACTATTACACTACTTCATCAGTAGTAAAAGCTGTAAAACCTGAGAAAATACAGTTACAAGTCTAAATGTCCTCATCCACACTTTCCAAAACCATCCAGCGGGCCAGATTGGAGTCTTTGATGGCCGTTTCTGGCCCCCGGGTCTTCTGTTGGGTAGCCCTGACCTCTGGGGAAATGGATGGATTACAGCTGTTGTTTCTCTGAGATCACAATAACAGGGATGCAGCAGCAGTGAGGATACACTGAGTACTGATGCATGTACTTTTAACACCACCAGCTGTGATACAAATGGGTTCATCTGCACTCAAAGCAGCTGTTATTTTTGGTCTGCGTGTTAATAAACATGCCAATAAAATGGGGACTGTCAGTGCTTGGTAGCTTTAGCTTAGCTTTAGTACTACAGCCAGCCTCTTTAGGAATTCAAGCTTTCTTTTACCACAAACCTTGGCTGTCTGTCAGTTTTCACAATCATTGCATCACCTTTGGGCAATTTGCCTGCTCGTTCACTGCTTTCAGTTTGTTGTGAACACTCCTTTGCTAAGCCCTGTCTTTCTTCTTTAGACTATATGCTCGGTCCACCTGGAGATGAAGACAAAGACAAGGATGATCCCCAACACATGGGCAGCCATCCCCCCTCAGCGCATCCGTTCGCTCACAATGCCTTCCACGTGTGGGACCAGGACGATGTGGTCATTCCTTTATCTCGTGACGAAAGCCCACAGATCAGTCCGCTGCTGCTGGCCGCTATCCCCTACATCCCGTCATTCTTCCCACACTCGCACAGCCCACCGAGTCACAGCTCTCCGGGTTTCCCCAACACAACAGAAACAAGCAAGGAAATCCCGGGGGAGTTCTGATTGTGACATTGACCTGACTACACGCCTGAGTGTGCATAACACGTGACTTTGATGGGAAGAGATGGCTGTGAGGAACGCAGCGCGTGGAAACAGCACATCTCATATCCCGCGTTATTACCAGCAGAACTTCAGTGACTGTGAAGCGAGCAGCAGTAATGAAACTGTCTATAATGCATTAAAGGATTTGTCAGTATTACACCACATGGCTTAAGACTGTTGTCACAAAATGAGAAAAGCTGACAACCCCAGGCAGGGAATCCAAAGAGGAAGTGATTTAGAGGAGATCAGCGGGAATTGTCTCTGTGTGCCTGAACTTCAGCGAGATACATTTTAGATCAGTACAAAAGGCACGACATGTTGGCATAACCTGCTGATAAAAAGTATTTTTCTTGTTGTTTTTTTAAAAAGTGAAACCTGTCTAAAATGTATAAGGGGGGCTATTGTGTCCAGTGTGAGTGACATATGATGATCCAGACCATGAGATTGAAAGATTGTCCATCTGCTCCAGCATTATAATCCACCTGCACAACAACAGATTAGCTGTAAAGTCCACTCACAGATTTGCATCTTTTGCAGTGCCATGTGTCTCTTTGTTGGTGACTTTAATGTTATTTTGGTATGCTTCATGTATGAGTCATAAAAAAGAAAAAGCTACACAAAATCAGTTTCTGGAGTCTTTGACATAGCTGCTTCCAACCTGCTGGCCTTCTCACACACTTCAGTAAAATGTTATTTGAAGACACTCAGGGATTAGAGGAAGATTTAAAGGAGTTCCAGCTATTCAACATGTACGTACACAGGACGTTTAATCCTGCAGCTTTATCACAGGTGTCGCATGCACTCGTGGATTCCCTTTAACCTTCTTGTACACAAGAACGGGACAATGCGGCTTACGGCTCAAAGGTAACAGAAGGCCTGAACATTTTAAAAAGAGACATTCAAATTTATTTTAATTTACCAGAGCAGAAACCAGAGTGGAAATGATTGATAAATTTACAACTTAACTGACCTAAAAACTGTAAAAGACCCGTCAAACTGATCGCACATGGTGAGAAAGAGCTTAGCAAATTAATCTGAGAACTGAACTTTCTCTGACCTTTGTCCAAGCAAAACAGGACATCAGCCAACTTCAGAAACAAAGAAATTGTGAAATGCCACGGGAAGCCAAATAAACTACAAAATAATAAAAGTTAATTGAAAGAAAATTGAAAAAAACGAGCGGTGAGCTCTGCAACTTATAAAACCCTGGACTATCCATGGAACTGTGGTGATCACGACATCCTTTCTGTGTTTAAAAAATACAATACATTATAAACTACATGTGTGAAGAACACCTTACCACGAGGCAGGAAGATACAGAGGCTTTAAACATTTCATCAGCTTCATGAACAGAAAGGTCATTTTAGACTTCAGACTGAGACAAACCTCCAACAAAAAAAGATCGAGTGGAAAAAGGCATCGCGCCATCTTTACAGTCTTTTACTCCGTTTCTAAAACACTGCTGAGACAGTGTGATGCATGGGCATGCGTGGCTTTCAGTGACAACGCATCACTAGTATTTACTGTTGATGTGACCGGGATAGACGGAGGAGGAGGAATTCTGAGCTGCATATAGCTATTCTTTCTGCTCTGCAGTAAACTGCGTGGACATTGCTTCACGGAACAAATAAGCCTAAAATATTCTAGAAAAACAACCCAGGAGTCATAAGTTGTGCAGTGAGCGAGTTAAGTCACTTGACATTAATCGGACTGAGCTGCTTTTTATTAGATTAATTGTCCAATTACATTTGAGCCCCTAAAAATAAAGCATGCGTACAGCTTTGTTTAGAGACGCAGCCAAAAGTGTCTGTAAATCCTCTGCATGAGCAGAAAGCTGGATATTCGGCATAAGAGCTAAGAGGACTGTTATATGACACTGAAGTTTAGCCTGATATGAGTTGACGCATGCTCAATCATCCAGGTGAGTAAATCCCAAAAAGGTTGGTCCTGTTCATCTGGATTTAGTGTTTTCAACCATCAGTGACTTCTTCAGTCTTCAACAACCAGTGATCAAAGACCGCTGACCAATGGCTATGAGTACCATTCACAGATTGTTGGGGAATGGCTGCAATCACAGCATTGTAAGATGGTGAAAGATGTACCCTTAGGCCCCCTCCTCGATTCAGAGATGGTCTTTCCCTTTTAAAGTAAATGGCCTCCTTGACTCCGAGCTCAAACCCGTGTTCCTCCCTGTCCAGGATGTGTACATCCTCATCATTGAAAGAGTCTCCATTGGCCTGTAGGTGTAAATAGACTGCAGAGTCCTGGCCTGATGAGTTAGCATTTCTGTGCTGTGCCATCTGCTTCACCAGAGGTTGTTTGGTTTCCCCGATGTATAAATCATGGGAATCCTC
The DNA here is from genome assembly GCA_015108515.1 of Hemichromis elongatus. NCBI lineage: Eukaryota > Metazoa > Chordata > Actinopteri > Cichliformes > Cichlidae > Hemichromis > Hemichromis elongatus. The sequence continues at coordinate 10,301 of VUQR01015038.1, read as the reverse complement.
CTGGCACATAACATCCGACTCTTGGGGTGGACAAATTTTTGCCACAGTGTGTTTTGGGGTTTAAAAGCCACGGGGACGCTGTGTTTGGAAAAAAGGGAGAATGCAGCCATTCCTCAACTGTGATCAATGGTCATGACAATTTGCATATTAATGATCAAAGAAATGACCTCATGGCCCATTGTTCTTTCTGTGGTCATTGTTCAAATATGTTGTTTAAAAGATACCTGCAGTTAGCTGAGATCGAAGAAGTCACTTGGATGAGTGATGAAACAGTTCTCCCACTAAAAACGCTACGTCCAAGATGAACAGAATCAACCTTTTGGGATACGACCTGACCTCTATTTTATTTTAATATAGTTGTCACTGTTGTTTCTCTGGTAGAGACGCAGACATCACTCAGTCGTCCTTCTGCTGATCACTGAAAAGCTGCATGCTTTTAGAGCTGTGTGGGAGGATACATTTCCAATGTATTTTTTTCATGTAATTTATGCATACATGCATACAAGTAAAAACACGCTCATTTGAAGAATTACAAGCCAGACTGTACCGATAGCTGGAGAAAATCTTTTATTTTGACTTCCAAAAGTAGCAGTTTTAGTTTTCCTGTACAAGATTGAATGTAGTAGATCAGGGTCAAGGTGGTTAAAAAAAAAACAACAAAAAAAAAGGCGGTTTGTAACAAATTCAAGGCCCATCCTCACAATTACCCAGCTGAAGTGTGGAGTTCACAAAAAACACGCTGGTCTTTTGTGTTAAAAGCCCTTTGAAATGAAATGTGTCTGAAGGCTGTGGTGAAAAAAGCCCCGCCCCTTTAGTGCTACGGTCGCTTTCAGGCCAACTGCTTTTACTGGCCGAGCTTTGATAAAGGGGACAGAGATGGTGGTGGGCTTTCTGAGGAGAGACGTGGGTATGAGGTGTTACATGGTAAAGATAAAAAGCAAAGGGTCCATCCAAATGAATAATAACATTATTAACAACAGCTGGGCAGTACTCAGGAGTCCAGTCGGCATATAGGGCTGTCGTAGACCATCTGCAGGTTCACCTTGTGTCCCACCAGCTCTCTGATGTTGTTGATGCCGTATTTAATCATGGTGGGCCTGCGAGACAGAGGAGAAGACGCGTGAGCGGTTGTTCTGTAGGGAGACGCGACTGTTACGTCCAACAGACGAGAACGAAAACAACAGAGGTCAGAGTAGTAAAGGATTACACGGCGTGGATTATGGAACATTACCCAGCTCACTCACTCCACGGTTATTAGCTGTGACAGTTGGTTGCTGTTAAGACTCAATTAGTGCTCAATTTAAACAGCGTGCTGAATACAGTGTGCGACAGCGCGACCAGCGAGCGACTCGTTTGGGACGATTTCACTTTAGAAACGCAGGAGTGAGCAAAAAGACTCACAGTCTGACCTCACATAATTTCACAGGATAACAGAAATTAAAATCATGTACAAACAGGAGCAATCTCTCCAGGAAACAAACCTACATTTCTTCAATGTGGGTCGGCTCAGTGCGTACACACAAGTAAAGCAGTGATTACGAGTACACACAGACTTAATCACACACCTTTAATCCCTACATGGGACATCTACTATAGCTTAGGACGCACCGACGCGCTCCTGTTTTCTAGACTCATGCTGTGTTTAGCGTGGTCGACCTTGCGGTTTTCCCTGTAGCTAATTATCTCGGATTGCATTTCGTGAACGTTCACCTTTCCAGAGACAGGCCCCAGGCAATTACAGACACATCCTCGGGAAGGCCCATGGGAAGCAGCATCTCTGGTCTGAACACTCCTGAGTTTCCCACTTCCACCCACTTTTTTAATCCTGTAAACGTGGAAAAAAAATGATTTAAAAAAAAAAAAAAACAGATCTCAAACTTGTTTTTCACTATGCACAGCCCACTTTGATCTTCAGTGGACCTGTAATACTTCCCTATCTGTCAGTGTAAAGAGATTTAATGACACATTTAACCCAAATTAGGAAGAACAGGGACAATTTAACCCACTACATCTCAGTCTAGTGTAAAGAACATCAACTACACAATTATTAATTGAGATGAGTAGCATGAAGGGCCATGAGGGAGGTCTCTATCATTGGTAAAAGTTATAAAACTTACAGTTAAAAGTCTAAAATTTATGTCCTCCTCCACATTTCCCAGAGGGCCAGATTGTAGTCTTTTTCAGGCCAATTCTGGCCCCCGGGTCTTATGTTTGACACCCCTAATATGCGCCATCAGAAATGTCTATATAAAAAAAAAAGACTACTAGGATGTTTTTTCGGCTTTCTTAAAGCTCATTTTCTGTTGTGTGTAAGTTGAACCAACAGCGCTTCATAAAAACAGAGTTGCACTGTACCTTCATGATAGCTGAACACTTCCATGCTGGGCTCTGTGTAGGGGTTGTAGGCAGGCTTGAAGCGTAGTTTGGTAATTCCTAAAGAAAAAAAAAGAAAGAAAGAAAAGAAACATGTATGTGTGCGCAGACACCTGAAGAAAAACACTAAATATTCAGACATTTGGTAAAAGAATAGGATCAACACAATTGTCTCTCACAAACTTTGGCCTTTCAAGTCCAGCATCCTCTCTCACCCCTCACCTAGTTTGGTGAAGAACTGATGCAGAACACCCATGAGGTCTCCCAGTGTCAGTCCATAGTCGGCCACTACGCCCTCTATCTGGTGGAACTCGGCTAGATGGGTGGCATCCAGGGTCTCGTTCCTAAACACGCGGTCGATGGAGAAATACTTGACGGGGGTGAACTTCTCCTGGTTGTCGGTGTGAGGAGGAAAGGAAGGGGAGAAGAGTTTCAGGGTTATTGACTGGACAAGTGCAGCACAAACAATGTGAACCCACGCAGTTGTTGAACATCTCAGCCTAAAACCATCCGCTGCTCTTCTATGGAGGGAATTACTCCCATTCAGACACAGGAGCATTAGTGAGGTCAGGCTTAAGACCTGGCTCTCAGTCAGGTTTCCAGTTCACCGTCCAAAAAGTCAGTGTGTGTTTAAAGGGCGGGTCTTGTGCTCTTGTTGTTTACTTGTTGAAATTATATTAAATGACAGGGGAATTATGCTCGTAGTTAAGTGCTGTGTTATGAAGTGTCACCAGACAGCTCGTATTCTAATGGGAAGTGTCCCTACAGTCTCACCTGCTGTGCCAGTTTATACAGCATGCGTGCGCTGACTGCTGTAGTGTGAGTGCGGAGGATGTTCTTCTGAGCCTCCTCTATCTTCCAGTCATACTTGTACCTACAAGACAGTTGATAAAAATGCAAACAGATGCAGCGACAGCAGCGATACTATTACGTGTAAGTGAGCTTGTGATCGCGCCTCACCCTTGTGAACCGTAGCCTCCGTCAGAGTGGACCTTCTTCACCCTCTCCAGGTAGTCCTGTGGGAACTCGTGGGCGTGCGCTGGATCTGAAAAACGGCGAGTGAAAGGTGATCAGAAATCATTCTCGATTGAACTCGCGGCTCATTTCCACCACTCGGTGACCTCAGACTCACCGGACAGGAAGAAGGTGTCGTGCTGGTCTCTTGCTGGGTGCTGCTGAGGCTGGAAGAGGGAGTCAAAGTTCCAGAAAGAGCTTTCTATGAAGTTGTTGGTCGGCATCTCGGTGAACCTACAAAAAACAGACAGTTAACTGGATGTTTTCTAATGCGCACGTGTGCGTGTCTCCCCGTTTCGCAGCTGCTCACCCCATCTCCAGGAAGATCTGCCGGAACTGCGTCCGCACCTTCAGCAGCGGGTGTAGGTGACCGCAGTCTGGGGCAACGCCCATGGCCTCAAAGTTGTAGGGCTTAAACGTCTTCTCTTTCCAGCTGCCACTGGAAAACACCACATCCAGGGAGGAAGAGTCATGTAACACAAACTCATTTCTCCTCAATCATTTTGCCATTTTAATCTGCGGCTGAGATGATTGAGGCGAGCAAATCTACAGCGGACGTAATCAGCACAGAGAAGCACGGAGAATATCAATTTGAATTTCAGGCAGCGCAACATCTGGATACTGCTTTTACCCAAATCCTCTCTATGATATGATTTCATGCAACCCAAAAAAAAAAAAAAAAAAAGAAGTGCTTCAGCTCTGTTTTCATTTTGTTGCTATCAGCTTGAAAGCAGTGCAAGCTAAAGCTTCTGTCCTGCCCTGCCTTTAGGACTCAGCCCACATCTTTGGACTTGTCCCCTTTTGTGGGCAGATTTTTTCTCTGTCCTCACTCGAGACCCTGCAGGCTGACCACTGGCCACCAGAGGAGAGCGGGCCTGGGTTGGAATTGAACCCAGGCCTCTGCAGTGAGGACTCTGTGCGCACGCTCTACCAGATGAGCTACTGAAACTCTAAAGAGCATATGTACTTACCTGGCAATCATCTCAGGCGTGAGCTCCGTCTCCTGTTTGGTGATGGTGGTGCTGAAGGAGTTCCCCTTAGCCATCCAGTAAGACTTCACAGTCCTGAACACAAATTAGAATGACCTCAGCACGCAGAACGCAGAGAATCTAAAGACCGTGGAAATATATTTATTCCCAGTTCTACTTTAAACTCTTGCATGGTTCGTTCATACTTTCAGAGCAGAAAAATCATTCCAAAATAAAGGATTTGAGGAACTTGTTGCAGGTCATGTGTTCAGGAAGTACTTTCTACTACCACTTTATTGATCATAAAAATAAAACAGAACATTCTAAATAGCAAGAAATAAAGAAGTCCACCTCTGCAGGGATTTGAACATGTGACCTCACACTTTCAAGCCCATGTCTTTTCCTACTGAGCCAGTGTGGCACATTAACAACCTGACTATGTACCCAACAGATTAGTTGTGATGGTGTTCAGAAAAACAAACATGTGCTTTGCTCCTTTCTTGCAATAACGTGATTCAGATTTCTCACTTTTTATCTGATTTCAATCCTACATGGAGACGACACAAACATCGGTCCATCTCCTGGACCAGTTCTGGCCCAGGAGCTGACGTCATGGTTGCAAACTGCTTTGAATAACCAGTCAGAGGAGGAAAGACTGTCACAAACCAATCAGGAGCCACACTTAGAAAAATATGGAAAAACCAAGTAGGTATATCCAACACATCATTATTACTTTTTCAAAAGTGTATGTGTGCACATGTGAACGTGGAAACATATCAAATTAGCTTATTAAACAAACACATCTCTGTATATCAAATAAACTAAGAATTTCCATCTATACATTACAATTAATTATTATTTTTATCATCATCCCTGCTCACTGAAGGGACAGAAGATTTGTCACATGTGGACAATGAATAATTCACATTGGACAACTGCAAGTGTATTTCTAACAAATGGCTGAGGTTGTTAACATCCTTTAGAAATCTAAATCTTGCATTATTTTTAGTCAATTAGTGAAGTAATACTGTCGTCTATTTAAAAACAAAAACAAAAGCACACAGAGAGGATGCAACAAGAGCGTCATTTCTAACATCAGTTTAAATGAAGTTTAGTGGGTTGCTAAACTGCATTTGTGCTGCTTTTGGGCACCTGTGGGCTTATTGGAGTGGTGCTGATGTAAACTGTTCAGACACAAGAATCATCACGGACCTGTAAAAAGGTTTATAGAGGTTTTAGGGGAGCGGATCATATGCAGCTGTAATGACAAAATGATAAAAGGTTTTACCTAAAAATATCATTATATAATATCATATTATATATAGAGCTGGGCGATATACGATTTTTTCATATCACGATATGTTTTTGTCATTTCAGGCGATAACGATATATATCACGATATAAGCCAAATCACAATATATGTAAGATTTAAATGTGCCATTGCTCACAAGTAAAATGTGAAATAATCAGCAGCTTGTTTTGATTTAAATATTTATTTCCCATAATAAGTTCAACAGGGCAGATGTACTTAAGGAACGTGACACTTCAGTTTCAGATAAATAAAGGCAAATATTGACAACTACACAAAAGGTAGCCGCTAAAGCGTTCAAGTTTCAAAACAGAACAAACAAAACAGACTGCTAAATCGTTAATTCCACCTAGAAACAAAATATTAATTCTAAAAAATAAATCTTAGTTTGTTTTACAGAAGAACAGACAAAACTTTTGTCAATATCAAATAAACTGAGAACTAAAATGAAATTCTCAGTCTCTCCTTGTTGTACAGCTTAGCTTTTCAAACAGTTTTAAAATAAAGATGCTAACAGAACATTGTTTAAATCCTAGGTGCAATCATATATATAAAACTTCAGTCTGACAAAAGCCTGCAGGTTGCGGGACAGGAAGACAAGTCTACCCACTGCTTCAGGCTTTAAAGCGGCCTTTATTTTCTCAATGCTTCATTTTCGACCGTGTTTATTGGTAGCATGTG
>VUQR01015036.1:17061-33702 GCA_015108515.1 Hemichromis elongatus | reverse complement strand
ATATTTCAGCCCCCCCCCCCCCCCCTCCCTCCCTCTTTTTTTTTTTTTACTCCACATTTATCATTTTGCCTGTGAAGAGTATTTACGCAGTGGCCTTCGCAGTAGATTAAATAATTTAGTGAATCAAAGCAGCATTATGAGTATCCCCAGTTTTATTTGATGAAATTGCATTTCATAATCGTGGTTGGTGACATAGTAAATTTAACCTCAAAGCAGCAACGTGAGTCAGCGACCCCTTTTACCTTGGCATTTCATCTGCCAGAGAAAAAGAGAGAAAGAGACAGAGCGACTGATACTTGCTTTGCACGCATCCATTTCAGCATTACATAAGACAATCTCTCCGCTCTCTGCTTTCAGGATGTCAGTCAGGAATCGCAGCGAACAAAAGGGTGAGAGTACATGTTTTGACTCAATTAAATGTCACGCAATAAATGAATTTCTATCCAAACTGCGGTGGAATGAGCGTGACAGGCAATGCTTTTCTTTCACACATGTATGATGTCAGGAAGTGACACGTCTTCTTACATTGTTCTGCAATACAGGCAGGGTGTTACATTAGCTAAGGCAGGAGCTGAAGCTAGCTGGAGCTCTGACATGTTGGTAATTAGTTTTCTGGACGAAGTGGGGGTGTATGGAAGCGGTGTTTAAGAGCTGGCAATACCCACTGCCAGAGAGCCGAGCACTTCAGCTTCAACTCTGTCTTCATCTTTTAGGATTTTATGCCTCTGTATTGAAACACTTTCTTCTCTCATCCCCTGTCACATTCTTTCCTCTTCTGTCTACTCTTCACAACCTAAGATGGGCTGAATTAAATCAAATATTCAAGACCAGGGACCAGAATCAGTCCAGCGAAGACTCCAATCCAGCCAATTTACAGCTGCTTATAAAAAAACTCCCCAATGGCCATTAAGAATATGAAAATGTTAATTAAATGATAGATTTCTGTGATTTTACAAATTTACTTCTTATGATAGAACAACAGCGTTTCACCAGTTCAGTTCACATAAAATTGAAGTACACGTATGTGACCTACCATGTAAAATTACTTCGAATTGTTAGATGGCATGGTAGGTGCACTAAATAATGGAGTAATAATTCTACATTTTATAGAAAAGAAAGTAGTAATAGTTATAAAGAAAGTACTTTTAGTAGTGCCATTCTTGTGACAACTTGAATTGTTATCCCCGTGTTCGAGTGTTTCTACCAGGAAGCATTTGGAGATAAATATAACTACGCAGTAATTGAAATGATCTTTAAGTATAGGGTAATTACACCCTTAGTTATGACCGTATTTTAAAAGTGCTACCAAAAGGTTTTATAGATGTGTGTCCAATCACACATAATTGTGAGTCTATCATTTCTACATTTTAATAAATTCAAAAGGACAAAGTAGTTTTTATTAGATGCTTCATTAAATCCTCATTCCCCTAATATTATGTTTGGATAGCAGCTTTTAATTTATGGAAAATGTAAAGGAAATTAAAAGTGCAACAGTTTTACGTTTTCGCCGATTACATGAAATAATGATTCATACAATTAAATAATTAATTTTGCCCAAGCAAGAAACTCAGTTTACAATGCAGTTACAGTTACTGAGGCACCCATCCAAGTTTTTCCTGTTCCTGCAAGAAACCAATATCTTGGCTTTGGGTAAATGCCAATATATAGCATACAGAGTAGTGGTCCTAAACCATTACTAAGTTAATGATCCACATTTCTCACTCTGAATAAGAGAGAAGGAAGCTTTCAGCTAATTTATCTACATTAGTCTCATTATAGCCCAGACTACTGAGTAATGCTTTCATTTAAAGTTTCAATAGTTTCTCCTTTTCCTGCTTTCACACACAGAGCACTTGTAGCGTGGAGCTGACAGGTGAAGTGATATATTAAGTTGCTTAAGTTCCCATAAGGGCAATACAAACTTCTCAGCGAGTGTTACTGAAAATAATGAGAGGAAGAGTGTGCGAGCGAGAGGAGAAGCTGACAAGGAAAGCATCGTCAGAGGTTTTCAGTCGCGTCATCTCACTTGATGACACCTTACAGTTTACCAAAAACTTTGTCAAACAATGATATGCTGTCATAGCAGGCATGAAATGCCTCCAAAATGCTGACTGTTTGCTGTTCACGTCCTCCATGCTACATTAGCTCTTCTGCTGATGCATAACGATGTACTAGAAGTCAGAATTTTTTTGTGCCACGAAGGCTGCTCACTTTTTTACCTTAATAAATCCCTCTTATACTGAACACATAAGTTAGTCGGGAGGAGGTTATATTAAGAGTTTTGGTTTAAAATTAAAATTCCCTCAGCAGACAGACTCTGTGTTGAGAGAATATGCTTGACATTTTCAGCTTGCTAAGATCACAAATGAAGCTTAGCACAAATTGTCTATTGCGTTCTCACAGGAATTTGCCTGTATTTCAATGTTGAAGCAGAAAATGTCTAAATGCTTATTAAATACTTTTCTCTAATCCACTACTAATTCATGTTTTCACTGCTAGAACTGCTGCTGCTAGAATACAAAAACACACAGAGAATTTCTGTTCAATTATTGAAGTTAGTTTCACTTTGATCTGCTGACAAACTAAAGCAACTTCCAGTTTTCGTTTATTAAGCTATGGAACAATAACCTTTAATGTCATATTACAATAAAACAGCAGCACTGAGCACGCTCAGCATTAAAATCATTAACTCAAATTAAAATATTTATTTTAAAGCTCTGTACGCAAAATTCCAAGATTAGCAATTTTCTGCAGGATTAATTTCGCGTCTTATTTGACACATCTGATAATGTCTGTGATCCGAGTAGGCGGCGCTCACAGGGACCATTTTGTGCTACAGAAAATTAATATGAACAATGTGTGAAACATCTCTTTTTATGTGATGGCGCAGAGAGCCTGAATCAGAAATCCTTGTTTAACATATAACCAGCATTGTGATACTCTAGTGTACTCCTCTGATCTTCCATTTTAAGTAAGGACCATATGAGATCTATATATCAGACATATGACAAGGCTGTTGCACAATTTTGGGAACTTTTGTCTAATTAGTAACAGTAAATTGCTACAGTGATAATGAGTAAAGTACAGAAAAAAAAGATTTCATTAAGGATATAGTCTACATCACTTAAGACTTTATATATTACATTTATATATATATATGGAGAGAGAGAGGGTGTGCACAGAGCCATTTTTACATTTTGTAGGCACTACTCAGTCTGCTTGGGTGTTAAATGATCTGTACCCAAGTAAAAGGTCAGTGATGTGCAGATATACAGCCCAGGTAGCTGTACATTGAATTTCCTGCCTCCTGCATGCTCTCCCTAAACCAATTGAAGGAAGTAAAAAAACAAACAAACAAACACACAGCCAATGGTTAGCAATCTCTTGCTGTGCGCTACATGTAAAAAAGAACAAATTTAGATAATGTCCCAACTGGATTCTGTTGACATTTTCCCAAGTTGCTGTGTGAAAATAGCTAAAGAGGCTTCTACAAGCGTGGGGGTCTCTGTGGATCAAACGTAACAGGACAGTCTGGGTCAAATTTACAGTGCTGTTTCTTTTAACAGGCGCAGTGTTGCCCCACAGACCTTCAATACTCCATTTAATCCTTGAAGACATAAGACAGCTGACCTTTGATACAAATCCATAATTCCACACAATCTCATCCAGCATTGATGTAATCCATCTTATTTGATAGTGAAAACACAGTGTGGCAGTCAGACAGAGAGATGGATACCGTTGACAAATTGGAATGGAGGGGTAACAGAAGAGAGAAAGACAAAAAGGTTGATCTATTTCAGGACTGGTAATCTGTCTAGAACAACGTCAGCCACGCCACATGTGTCTTTACATGTCACCACGACACTGTGAGGGAAATAGTGGTGCACTCCGTGGTGGGGATGAGCTAGAAAGAGAAATAGATCGCTGAAATCAATTGATGCAGGAGATTTCTTGGCATGGACTCACTTCACAGGCCTGCAGCACACATCAGGGGGTGAATCAAGTATGAGTGCATGTGTTTATGTAAGACAGATAGGCACAAATGTAGGTGTAGTTTAGCCGTATGCAGCATAGTATCTAGGCATGCATGGCTATGACGTATATGGGAAACTACTACAGATTTCTATGTACTGTTGAATTTTGTGTCTAAAGACATTAAAGGACAGGGGGGGTATAGATGGTGGGTGGTCTGTAATCGATGTGTGTGTGTGGTGGATGAACCATGAACCTTTGGTATTCTCACATCAAGAACATCATTGGTGGGGCCTGCAGAGAATAAATACTAAGAATAAAATATGGAGCAACTCCCTTGATGGATAGTGGAAAATAGAGCAAACGAACGCCGACACTGACATTCAACAGAGTGCAACTATGACAGGGTTATGATCTCCACTACTCACCAGTCTTTAGACACTCCTCTCTCACAAACACTTCAGTCTGATAATTTTTTTTAAATAATAGGTTTTGCTACCAATAGAAAGGGTTTATCCTGAACTATCAGGCTACGGATGAAGGGGCAGAAACTTATGGTTACAAGTTAATCTGTCTTAGTTTATAAGTCACAGAAGACTTTGGAAATAAGATCAGCATGGAGAGATACTTAACACAAGCTTCAATGGTTTAAATAGACTCGTCTACACAAATTTTACTGTGTGGATTCACAAAAATGAGCAGCTACACCTTTAGAGCCCTTAAGCCGCTTTCATATATCTGGCAGAAATGCAAAGTAAATCAACAATAGATGTTTTGAAGGGTTTGAAGGCTGAATTTTTATTTAAGGATTTTAATGCTACACAAGACTCGGATACCCCATCCAAACATCCCAGCCCTGAAATGAATGGAGAGAAATTATATCAAATGCTCTCAGCAGCAAAATGGACAACAATGCACCAATGCTAAAATGCTTAGTCAATTTATTGATCAGTAAATTGTTGAGCAGTTTACATCTTAATGGCACTAAGCTCCTACTTCATATCTAAAAAGCATCATGTAGAAAATTTAGCTTTACATTTTTTCTTAGTATTGAGTTTGATTTTGATTTATCAACAAGTGCCAAAGTGATACGGCAAGATATACACAGAATAGTGGCTGACATACATTTTTCTGTAATATGAAAATAAAAAAATAAAATGAAATTTTGGGGAATTGTCACCTCACTAAAGTGGAGTTCATAAATGCCTGTAAAAATATGCTATAGTTAATGCATTTCAGTCTGGATCAACAGCACCAACAGGCGGGCACTATCACCCAGAGCAGTGAGAGAGTCAAGTACCTCCAGGTTACTTTATGTTGCAATAAGGTGGGATGTGTTGAATACACATGCATTATTTGTATGGGCAGTGTTTGTTTCTTTTTAGACTTTTAGACAGGTCAACTAGTCTCATTTCTCTTTCTCTCATTTAAATGACTAGTACATTTGTTAGTTGTGTTTGTGTAAGGAAAACACAAATATCTTATAAATAAATCTCGTTTAAATTAAAAATTCACTAAACTCACTGAACTGAATTTACCTTTTTATCCCCAAAGTTGGGCCACCATGGACTTCAAGCATCAACCAAGCATGATATTCAACCACTAAAACTAATTTTATCTGTTCAGGAATGCAAGTAAATAACTGTAATTTGCCATCTTAGTCATAAGCGGTATACTCATTGCTCACATTCAGTCAGATCTGCAAAACTGAATCGAGGGTGCTTCACGGTGCAAGTGGACCCAAAGCATACTGCAAAGGAAACCTAAGTTTCTCAAAGCAAAAAAAAAAAAAAAAACAACTGGGATATTCTTTAAAGGTTCTGTTACCTGATCTATACCCAACAGAGCAAAATTACAAAAAAAAAGTAAAACAAAAAACTATCACTGATCCTCAAGGACAACTCTGTATGACAACATTCAATCATTTTTTAGAGGAAGGAAAAGAAAGAGATGCTGCTTAAAACCAAGGATTTATTGATTGATTTATCCAAATCTCTTTAAGATGATCCACTCCTTACTGGCTTTCATTGAGGACAAGTGCATGATATGATGATATCATTCACTTCACAGTAATTCACTGCCATATCTCTCTAAGCAGTATGAGAAAATAATCATGCTTATCAAGAACTGTAATCCATCTTTTCCAACAATACTCCCCATGGACTCCCCTGACTGTCCCACCGAACCCCGAGCAAGCGAAGTGCTGTGAGTTCAATCCAAACCAATCTTTCTAAGCAGCCCAGTCATTAGCCACTGCAGATGTTAATACATGCTGCTTATTTGCATATGGTAATGAGGAAGATGATTAAAAAGTGAAATTGGGGGTAAGTGCTTGTTGCTGTGTGAATGTTCATGTCTGTAGTGAGATTTTGTCATCTCCCTCTGAGATGAAACTATTCTCTTTTCTGTTCTTTAATAAGTGTGGTGCTCTCTTGGGAGGCAAGCCTCCAGACTACACTTGCAATCTTGAAAGATTAAATGTAATTGTGCAAGTGTGTGTGTCTAGTATACATACCCAAATGTATTTGTAACTGCACTTGAGATAATGCCTTTAGAGACAAAAGGGGGATGCTTCCTCAAGGGGCACTTTGTTTCCCACAGATAGCACACAATATTCAGTGAAGCCAGCACTGAATCACATTTATGACAGCATTAAATTGATTTGGAGGCTGAATGATGAGCAGAAAACTGGTTTTGTTATATCAGCACTGGGTTTTATGCCAATCAAGGAAAATGTTCATTGATTCTGCCCTATGATTTAAAAGTTACAACATATCACAAAGAAAGAAAGGGACACTGAAAGTGATGCTGTTTTTGTGAGGCGCATTCAGCAGAGTTGGAAGGGTTTATAATTACATTCCTTAGGGAGGCCAAAGACTTCCTGCAGCAAAAGGCATTGTATGCCTTTTGAAAGTACCATATGCCTGAATTTAGGACAGTAAATCAGGCTTCTTGCATTTATTCAAACCACGCTTTATCATGACCCTGGCATTCAGAGAATGAGTGAAACCTATTTTCCTAATAAAGATTGAGCAGCATATTAGTCCTGACCCTCTGGAGGGCATACTGCTTCTCTTCCAAGATGAAAAGATGCTACCTTGGCAAATAATAAAGTGAGCTTCTTTTTTAGGCTCTGCTGCCGTCACTCGATTATGCACTGCCTTTTCAACAGAGGTCTTTGTAAAGCTTTAGCTTTAATGCAACACATTCAGTCTCCTTTAATGGGAATGCAGCAATTGTGTGTTCATGTTTTTTTTTTTTTAATAATCCACCTGGGTTAATCCAGGTGAATATCCCATATGTGAATACAAACCGGTGTTGACTTCTTTCTGTTTCAAGGGCATTTAGTCAGCTCACAACGTTGAGTTTCAGCAAACAAGTCTCCCCTGGGGAGGTTTTGCACAAAGTGTCTGTCATCTGCATGGAAATTCATAAGTGGATATGCTGAAGGACATGACGTGCATGACAGATTAAAAAAAAAGATGAAAAAAAAAACAACAACAGAGTTTTGTGATCCTGCTTTATTGGTGCTGTACACTGAGACACTGGTGTGCGTATCTTTGCAAATGAAGACAAAATAAACCGTTATTAGTCAGAAACCAGTATGGAGCAGTCTTTTACAGTATGCCATAGGCTCATATTTATATTTGATTTAACTACCGCTGCCTGAACAAACAACAGCATATTAAGTGACATAAATAGGACATGTATTTAGACATAGACCTTACTAAAAACTTTGTGTTGGTCAAGAGAAGGCTTAAGAACAAGCATGTTATTTTTCTTCTCTCTACTTTAAAGTCTGTTTTGTTTTGTTTTTTTATATATAATCGTGGCTTGTTGACTCGTCTATAATTACAATGGAAAAATTGGCTGGAAGTGAATTTGGTGACATCAAAATTCTGACGCCACTGAAAATTGCAGATGCCAGGCAACAAAATAAAAATAGAAGTATTGCCTTACAAGAAAATGATGGAATGGGCTATTCAAAATAAGTGTACTGTCGCCATGGTAACAGCACCACTCTCGGCTGCATGGCACTGATTGACAGGTGCTCACACCGGGTATGTGACAAATTTTAAGAAGCTGTATTTTCGTCCTCCGTCCTCCTTTCTAGTAAACACAAATTGATCCATGATTACATGCTGCCATTGTTTTCTGTCATCAAGTGAACAATGACTCGCAAGAGCCTTGTTTGCCTATTTGTTTGTCTCAGTAGGCAGTTGAGTGTTTTTGATTCTGTCAACAGCAAAGAACACCATCCTTCCACATCTAAACACTCATTTAGACCTCTGTTACGGGAGACTCTGTCCCAAACAGTCAGACGGACCATCACATCCCCTGGCAGGCAAGTGCTTTCAAACTGAGGAACTATTAAAACCCACAGACTGTAAGTTGCAGCCACTGGAACAGAGCGTTTAGCTGAACATTTTTAGGACGTTGTAAAGATGGGACAGAAGGCTGCATCTGATCACACAGAAAAACACAAAATTTTGTACTAAGGGAAATGATTTGTAATGATTTGTGATGCAAGGACATCAATGGTTACAGGCTTGTACAATTAATAGGATGTATGTTGTATCACAAGACGGCTGATCAATATGTTTCACTAACTCTGCTAAACAAAGCATTTTGTACTTTCTTCAAAATTCTGACGTTATTCTCAAAATAGCTGATAATATTTTGTTTTCTTAGTGTGGTCCTAATACTCCGTACATTTTGTACATAAAGTACTCTCAGCAGCTCTGTCTTGAAAATGTAAAAATAATCTGTTATGCAGCTGGGGGAAAATATGTTAATAAATGCCTATAAAGGCAAATATGTATATTTGTATATTTGTCACTCAAAACACACTGTAGTACAGTAAATAAAAAAGTGTTTGTGTTCACTGTGGAGTCCTAAAAGTGCCAAAATGAAATAGCTAAAAAAAACTAGACTTACAAAACTTATAGCAAAGGAAACAAATAAACAATCAAATATACCGAAACATCACACATTAGATATCAGCGGAAATATATTCCATATTTACCTTCCAATGAGAGGTAAAGGTCAGTGGGGGTTTTGAAAACGGTATAATGGTATCAGGCTGTTCTCACTGGGTATCATAAACGCCGACCACCTGGTTAGTTAATAGCTGGTGAGGCAAGCTAACTGGCTCTTGACAAGTCGAACAGATATCTTAAGATTACGTCACTATGTTCTCAAGTAAAAATAGTTTATTTGATGACACAAAAACACTATTTAAAGCAGGAAATAAACCAAACATTTTAAATTATTTCACAATGGACAGCAGCACAGGAAACATGAAATAATTATTTAAATAGTGAAGTAATTTGATGTTGGAGTTCGATGTTTTTTTATTCATTCATATTTTAATGAAATAAACTGTACACTTAATTGATTAGGTATGTATTAATTTAGTTATTCATTTATTTCCCATTTTAATAAATTAATTATTTTATTCTGACTGTTTTGGCCCTCTTTTTTAATGAACAATGACTGTGTTAGGAAGTAATACTGAATATTGATAAGCATAAAAAAGCTTTTTAAGAATCGCGCTGGTGCTGGCTTATACATTAAAGAACTATGAGCATATTTTTAATTAACATGAGCTTTGTGCTAATTAAGTAAGATGATGTTTTCATTTGAAAACAAGCGCGTGAAAAACCTGGTATCATGAAAGAATGCAGCAGTAACACAGCGATTTCCTTAAATCACTATGGGTGTCACCATAGCAGCACCACCACCACCAAAAGAGATTTGCTACTTAGATACATGAAATACAAAAAATGACAGCAATAACCAGGAGGTCAGGGAATCCAAGGCAACTCATAAAATGCAATGCAGAGTAATTAATACATTGTATTGACTTATCTTTTTCATGAGTTGCCTTGGATTCCCTGACCTCCAAAAAAAAAAAAAATCAGAGGCTTGTAAAGCATCAGTTAAAATAAATGATCTCAATATAGTTTTCATTTGTGGGAGTTTGCCTAACTAGTTTACATATGGGACCTGTGCATTCAAAAACATCTATTAGGATGTGCTTGCAGGGCCTTCAGTGAGTATGGGGTGCCTGTCCCCTTTCGTGCTCTGTACAACTATGGCTTGCTGTCAGTAAGTGAGACTGATGCACAGTGTGACTCAGGGATGCTGATCTGTTCATTGCTTTCATGGAAAGAATTTATAGTCATTGCCAAATGAGTGAGAGTCTTGGCAGTTGCCTCACGATCACCTCTTTGCTTTTGCATGTGTATAATAGTATAAAAGTGTATAATATGGCTCTTTTGGCTTCATTAGCCAATGACCTCGAGCTCACATTGGGGCAGTTGTGAGGTGTAAAGTGTGAAGTGCAAGTGTGAAGCCGTGGAAATGAGAATTAGTAACTTCAAGTCTGAGGCCACGGTTCTCAGCCAGAAAAGGGTGTAGAGATGCGTTGCTGCCCCAAGTGGGGCGGTTTAAGTATCTCAGGATGTTGTGAGAGAAGAGTTGAGCAGGAGATTGAAAGGTGGATTGGCATGGCTCTGGCAGAAATGGGAACACTGCATCGGTCTGAGCTGAAAATGAAAAGAAAAGCTGTCGAATTACTGATCTACATTCCTGTCCTCACCTATGGTTATGAGTGATGGAAATAAGAAGAAATCGCACATACAAGCTTTCTCTGAGGGGAGGCTGTGCTGTCCCACAGAGTCGTGTTGAGGAGCTCAGTCGTCTAGAAAAAGCTCAGAGTAGAGCTGCTACGCCTCCACACTGAAAGGAGTCAATTCAGGTGGTTCGGCCACCTAACTAGGATGCTTCCTTTCAGAATCATACAACCAAGAGTCATGGGATGGTGGGCTTATAAAAAACAGAGCCTTTACAGCACAGTTTTATCATTAGTTATCAGGAACGAAAGCAATCAGATTAAAGTAAAGACTTTCTGTTAAATGTCAAGAAAAGTAAATTATAATTCTTCACTTTCTACCATGTAAAGAATTATGCATTCAGTTTGGTATCAACACTGAACAAAGAGCTAGCCATTTTTTAATTTATTTTGTTTTGTTTTATTTATTCACGGCATCACCAAACATACTAATTAAACTTTCCTTGATGAACCTTGTTTACTTATGCAGTTTTTTACAAATCTAGAATTGCACATATAATACCAACAAATCAACTGTGCATGGAGGTTCTTTTTAGTTATGTATCACTCTGTAAGCACTCCTTTAACACAACATAATCATTACAAATATATAATAAACCTGTGGAGTAAATTATTTTTAATTGGATTTTTCACCTTAAGGTTCAACTGCAGATGCAAAATGACTGCTATTTAGTTTGCATCTATATTTGTCCATTAGCAACAAACACTCACTATGAGGTAAGATTATGTGGAGCCAACAAAGTCTAATGATGTTTATCTCCTCAATACTAAGATGAGGGGGAAAGGGAGAAGCCAAATAAGAATGAATGATGGGAAAGATAGCTGAAATAACACTAGTGGGGACATTTTAGCTGGGTTTGCTGGCTGCAGATAGAGAGCTGATCCGGTGTGCTCCGTGTCTTCTCATGTTTATTAATTTTGGCACTGTGGTTAAAAGATCAACGGAGGTGTGTTTACATAAATTCCCAATTCCCATAATGGTATGCACGCAATAAATGCTATCATAATACATGGAAGCAGCCAAGTTCAGACCATTTTAGGTCTCTTAAAGTTAATTTGTTCTAATTAGCATATATTATCATCTACATTTTTGTAGTGCCTTTGAAGCACTTTGTTTGTTAGCTGAAAGGCTGTGTTTAAATGCATTGTTCAAGCACTCAACTGACCTTTGGCTGACTGCAAACATGCAGGTTTTAACAAGTGCTGATGTGACCTTTGAGCTTTTAGTTGACAAGGGAAGATCTGAAGCAGCATCACCTGGCCACAGTCTCATAGCTACAGGATATAGCACAATAGCCAATGGTTATTTTGGACAAATGTCACCCTCCCTGCAGCCAACCGTGTCAACCTCACCCCAGTTAGTCAGGAAGTCTGAGTTCAATGTAAGGTACTCGCATCCTTCTGATTCTCTTTGGCGTCAAACACTGTAAATACAGCAAACTTTCAAATAACACACAGAATACTGCTGTCTCTAGACATTTATGTAGATAAGAATGATTGGTGGCAATATCGACAATGACGTAACCCTCGCTCTTGGAGCACCATCTTCAAATGTCATATGTGAAGTGCTTGCGTCCCAGGGACAATGAGGGGTATTGGGTTTCTTGGCGCGACTTAGCAGTCCCCAAACTTAGAACTGACTCCCTAAGGATGTTGGTATGTGTGTGTGTTAGTAAGAGGAAGATATACACGACGTAAATATAGCTTCCTACTAAAAGCATGTAACAGTTGGGGAGTTATCACCTCAACCCTAGTGAATTTTTTTTTTAACTGTGCTGAAGAATCATAAATGTAATGATGGGCATCAAGAATTACAGGTCATTCTAAGCAGAAACAGACACAAAAATACCAAAAGCGAATGGGGACAAATTCACAATAAGAAATTATTGTCCAAAGTTACAAGCTGATTACAGAATGAAAGCTACATCCTTTCTCTGTGTTTCTATGCTGAGCCATAGTAAATAGAAAGTACCAAAAAGTGTTAACCATGTGCTACAAAGATTGTACCATTCTAGTCTTACTGCAAGGGACATTTACATTTTCACACATCATATATTTATGTGGTATTTCATATGCAATTAAATACTTTACTTACCTTGCATTCAAACCTACTGGCAATTTCAAATCACCAAATAACCTCACATTCATATCTTTGGAGAGAAACCAGAGAAACTGGAAGAAACCTAGACAATGACAAGAGATTTTAGCCTTGGACATAATTCTTGTGAGGCTAACCACTGGACCTCTTTACTATTTTTATCCTTGATCATTTAAATTAGAAGCGCGTTTAAAAAAAAAAAAGAAAAAAGATTTGCAAACGGATCCTCAGATTAAACCTGACATCGACGTAGTCATCCTATCATCACACTATATTTACACAAAGAACTTAAAATGTCCTAGAGCAAAGAATGAATTTTTCTGCTGAATAAATAAAGAGTCAAGATCTCAGTACCAATAATAAAACTTATTTTTTTAACCAGAATTTGCCCTGACACAGAGATCACACATTGTTATATATAACAATATTCTGACTTACAGCTAGAGTGTATTTCTGTATGAACATCTCTGCTTAAGAGAGGTTGCTTAAAACAGTACAATAACAATATACAAAGAATAGTTTACGGGGTTAATATGAGGTGAAGAGGTTGCTTTAAAATAGGATATTCAGTCGCAGGAAAAAAAGGCTGATAATTATTGTAGTCTGCTTGATTACACAGACTACGAGGTAGAGTAGGGTCCTTCCTTATTTCCCAAGGGATGGGTCTGCAGGTTTGATTTGGCCCAGATTGTATGCAACCCTACAATTTATCCAGGCTTGTGACCAGCACTTTCTGCCCTCCTGAACTGAGCTTTCACATGCAAGGCAAATGTACCAACTACACTATGGAGCCACACTAACCACACAGGTAACAACTTCTCCATTGGAGGCAGGTGTTCATGCTAAAGCCATGGGGTAGGGAGAGTACTGTAGGATAGTAGAGTGGTGTAGAGGGATTGTAGAGGGTCTGAATGGCTAGTTATCATTTGCAAAGAATGTTAGGTAAGCGCTTCATAAATTTAATCTTAAGAGATGACAGACAAGACAATGACACAAAGCACATCAGTAAATCAATAGCTAAATGGTTAAAAGGGAAGGATTAATGTTTTAGACTGAGAGTCACAGTTGTGGCCTTGACCAAGTTGAGATGTTGGTCCCACCTAGCCCAAATGGTCCCTCTTAATTGTTGTGAAAGTCTCAAAAACAGCTGCCCACTAAAAGTCACTAAATTCACATACATTATATACTGATACTGATATACCGATTTATTAGTTGAAGCCAGTACTGAGTTATTGCTGAAAATGTTCAATAACTGTCTATGTCAGTGACTATAGACTATATGTGATAAGCAAACAATACAGAAATAGCTTTAGTTCTGGCAAGTCCAAATTTACAGGCACACGACTGTACAGTTTATTTGCATACAGACACACAGGCTTGACACAATGCATCCGGCTGCCAATAATGAGCCAGACTTAAGCACATTATTGACAACATAATGTTAGCAGTTTGATAAGCTGACGCCTAATTGCCTGAAGCATATAGCAACACTGCACAATGCACACACCATAGTGGAAAAACAAATAGAGCAACAAGGCAAGGCAAAGGCAAAACAGACACATAGTTTAGCAGACAATAAAACAGGTCACAAAGTGCAAATTGCCAACACTAAAACAACCCATCTTATCATGTGCTGATAGATACCACTACTAACTTAAAGCCCAGCAACAGCTTTTCTCGAGCTAATGCCAAAGACAGTTTTGCCCTGTTCGCTACAGAAAAATACTGGTTTCAGTATTCAAAATTAATTTAAAGATGTTTCGCCTTAAAATACAGAAAACTGAGTAAGTTACCATTTTTTTTAAAAAAAAAAGAACATTACACCCTGTAACACACATTTTACAGCTTACTGCAGCCCTCCAGGTAAAGTGGCACTCATGTGATAAAAGCTGCTTTTCAAAGCAATGTGCTATTCCATAAGAAGATGTTAAAAGCATATCAGCTTAAATATAGCATACTTAAAATCGCTGTAATTGAAACCCAGCTGCACTCACCTGAGCTGTTCTTCTTCTCTCTCATCTGCCTCTTTACCATTGTCTCTCCCTTTATTTTGCACCCAATAATATGAAAACTGCAAGAAAAAAAAAGATATTAGGTTGTCCATTTTAGCTTTCAGTAAAAGGCAAAAGTCCAAAGGAAATGGAATGCACGTAATAAATATACCTGGGGAAGTAGTCTTCTCATGTATGCATATAAAGCACACAGTTAAATATGTTTCTATAATCTAAAACTGGATTACCAGACTGTTAATCGCCTCCTCCGCTGCTGCTTCCGTTTAAATTTCACTCTAAAAGGTAAACGTAGCATGCTAGCTAATGCTAGAGTTTAGCTAATTACCCGTAACATTATCATTTTATTATTTTAAATTCCAAGAAATATTAAGTCAGGCTACAGTGATTTTACAGTGACTTCTTAAAGTCATAGTATTCCCTACAACCTGTATATGTAAAGCCTATAAAAGGTACCAAAGGGGGGCTTTATTATTTTATTTTTGTTGTCAATTTGTAGGCCTACATATCAGTGTAGCTTGTTTAGGCTTTTCGTTACAGGGTGACTTCCTTTTTATTTATATATTTTTAATCTTTGGAAACTTTAAAAGTGATAGTGGTGTAACAGGAAGACTACATTTCAGAGAAACCACTTTCCAGTTTCAAGAGTATGTATTATAAACAAAATGGCCAACCAGAACGTCAACAAAAAATAAAACCATGACACATTGTATGTAATAGCTTTTTTTTTTTAAGTATACGTTTTATATTCCTGTGTTTCTTTCAAAAAAATTTTTTTTAAATTGGTGCTAAATTCTGGTTTTCATCCAGAGAACTGCTGCTCCCTGGATATTTTCTCCTTTTCCCTGTGAACCTTGGAGATGGCTGTGCAGGAAAATCTGAAACCCTCTGACCAGTGCTTCTGGTATTGACAATTATCAAGGTTCACTGCTGCCATGTGTCTAGTGTGCATTTGAAGCGGTGTACCTAAAGAAGTGGCAGTCGAGAATATACAGCTAATACTATTTTAAAAAATATTAAAAGTTGCACTTTGAGGTTGAAGAAATTGGGAAAAAAATTCAAAATAACTATAGGCCAACTCTAACCATTTGTGAAAAATATTGCTCCTTTGAAAGTTAAACCTGTAAAATTGCTTTTCAAGTAATTAATTTTGATGGGTAACTTCTTGCTGTACATAACTCATGGCAGAGTATTGGTAATTTATATGGCTTTCAGTTAAAAGGGACAACATTTTCTGCATGCTGCGTATACTATCCCTAAAGGTATGTTTGCTTGTGCTTGATCATGTGCTTGAAAGCTGAAAAACCGGTTAACTTTAGTAATACATAAGCAGACGAATACATCGATCCAAGGTCCACGTCCTGATACAGTTTGTTATCGATAATTTACATCATGTTACACGAGAAAAAGGTGGAGTAGTACCAAAATAGCAATTTCCTCATTCACTCTACGGACAGGATCAGCCACTGGGGGATTTTCTGCAGTTTTCTTTACAAACCAGTCGATCAATACTGCACATGGTGAAAATATGCATATGCTCATGTGAATAAACATAGCAACTGAACTCCAACCTCCAATAAAAATACAAGAAAAAAGTCATATATCTGGCAGCTGCCCTTTGGCAGAGCAGATCTGTTACAGTACTGTGATTGATTATACTTAATGGCCGATGTTCAATACCCATATTCACTACAATGAGGGCTGCATTGGAAAGCACACACATTTCAATATCTTTGGTGAGTGTGTGTCAGAGTCGGTACAGGACAGAGAAAATGAGATACATGTAAAGGATGGAGGGTGATGGATTGCTTTTCTCCATTTCGCTCTGTCTGCTGATCTATATGAACTTGCATCTTTCATTCTAACACCTCTTGCAGGCAACTGGAGCAAGAAGTGATGTCATGACAGAAAGGAGGAGGATAGGC
>VUQR01015035.1:11835-22225 GCA_015108515.1 Hemichromis elongatus | reverse complement strand
GACCTCGTCCACTCCAGGGGCTCTGCCACCAAGGAGTTGTTTAACTGCCTCAGTGACCTCACCCCCAGAGATTGGTGGGTCATCCCCTTCATCCCCAGACTCTGCTTCCGCCACGGAAGACGTGCCAGTGAGATTGAGGAGATCCTCAAAGTATTCCTTCCACCGCCTGACAATTTTCTCAGTCGAAGTCAGCAGCACTCCACCCGCACTATACACAGTGCAGGTAGAACACTGCTTTCCTCTCCTGAGTCGCCTGATGGTTTGCCAGAATCTCTTCGAGATTATGTATGTAAGTTCTAAACACTGGGACACTTACCCCAGACCACAAGCATTGTGCACTATCTCATTCGGATTCATTTTAGATAAAAGTCATAAGCACTTCAGACCAACATGAATTGAATTGAGCTTGACAGCAGGGACAGCTAAAAGATTACCTTAAATATGAAAAAAAAATGTATACCTTAATGCATAATATTGTCATTCATCATCATACCTGGGAAACAAACAATTGCAGACCCACATACATGTCCTTTAGAAGTGCACTAAACATTATTTGCGACTACCTCTATTGAAATCTTGCAGTTTCACAGTTTTTAAATGTAATATGTTGTTGCATTACTGTTTAAGATTATGCTTAAAGTGGTGCTTATTAAACTAATATCTTTTTCAAGAAGAGAAAGAGAAAAAGAGCTTGCTCCTTCTTATTAATAATATTACATATTTGACATATTGTTAAACTGATTAACAAATGTTGTGAATGTACATAGGGCAGTATGTGACATGAAGACCATTTACAAAAATAGTTTTTTTTCTCCTATAATTGGCGTGACAAGAAAAATTATAAGTGACAAAAACAGCACCAGCTACATGGTCGTCTTCTCATTTGAAACAGTTGTTCACCAGATTTTAGAAGTTTTTTAAGAACCCCAATAAAATCATTAAATATTAAAATTAAAACACCTTTATATGAAATAAGTATTAATGTTACTAATGTAGACTCCTGAGCAAGAAGTTGTTCTTCGTGTTTGCTGGTTAGCTGGACTTACATGTACACACACACACACACAAACCTTGACGTTTGTCTGCTCACAGAACGCAAACACAAAGCCACTTCATCATCAAAGAGATTTCTAATCAGTTGCGAGCTGCTGATATTCCTATAGCAACCAGGGACACTTGTACCTGACTTGATTTTTCGGTTTGCACATCGTGTAGCCGTGCACACAACCACATATGGTAGATGACTTTAGATATACATTTTTGCATGTGTATGCGCGTCTGTGTATTATGGTGATTATACTAGACAACCTGTCTTCAGGTTTCAGCTGAAGTAACGCTTTGACATGCTCTGGTTCCGATACAGTATACACAGAGACCCTGTAGTGAAGGTTAATGGTATATGCAGCAAGAGCTGCGAATGAAACATTTTTATCAGTGTCAGGTGATGACCAGGTTAGGGGAGCTGATTGAATTTATCCGTGTGGGATCAAGTAATAATTATGCAGCTCATTGACTGAATCAGTCAAATCTCTAGTGCTGACTTTCCAAGGTAAACATTTTTAATGGTGCCACACACATTGCCACTCAAATAGAATTAATTAGCATCTGCAAATTCAGTGGACGAGAGAGTAATGACGTCTGCAGGTCTGAGAGCTCATACTTAAATCTGAGACTTTATATTGTGTTCACATGCTCCAAAGCTGTAATTGTGCTTCTAAAAAAATATGGTTAGTATACATTTGCATATTTGTACAGACACATAAACTACAATTGTTGACAGTAACAACTGAAATAAGTTTGGCTTTATCTACAGGAATGGATAGGATGATGAAAAACAAGCCATTGCGTCATGTAGCAATATTCCGAAGAGCGCGCATAAATGGTGATGAAAAGTAATAAAATCTTCTGAACAGGGTTCTGTAGCCGTCATTTAACGGTGCTTTTCGGTGCTCTGCAGCCTACATTTATTGTGTAATTCTGTTTCTAGTTTAAGGTCTGAATACATTTATTAGAGTGTTGTGGCGGGCGTGGCCTGCGGTGACGTGCAGGGAAGGCGGACGAACCTGCACGCCATCCGCAATCATGCCCACCGCCTTAAGTATTTGCACCGGGTCCTGAGTTGTGTGGAGCTGGCAGCAGGAGAGCTGCAGCTCTATGAATGGGTGTAGAGTAAATAAAGTATGTTTAAAACCATGAACATGTCGTCGGGTCTGCCGTGGTGTGTTACAGTGGTGACGAAACCCAGGAGGGGAGGCACGGCAGACCCAGGACTGAGCCAGCAGAGGGGGGAGCTGGCGCAAACGGTGGCTGAGCTGGCGGCCACGCAGCGGGAGCAGGCGGCGGTGTGGCGCTCCCGGCGGAAAGAGCTGCAGGTACAGGCAGACGACCACCTGCACAGAATGATGGATCTGGCAGCCCGAATCTGCTCCTGTCCGACACCGCCGCCAGCCCCAGCGGCGTTCACCGACGGCCCAGAGGTGGAGGAGGTCCGGACCGTGCCGGCCCCAAGAGTGCGACCAGCCAGCACGCAGCCTACCACAGCGCCCGTTCCCACCCTTCGCGTGGGAACCACTGGGGCTCGGCAGGGGCCGGTGCCCATTCCTGGGCAGCGGAAAAAGGCCGAGGAGCAACTGCGGGGCCCGCCAACTCAGCCAGAGCCGGAGTGCAGAGCGCTGGAGATGGTGTGCGAGGAGTCACAAATGCCGGTCGTGGAGGAGCTGCTCCAGCCGGGAGAGGTCGAGGCGCGGCATGGGGAGCTGCTCCAGCCGGGAGAGGCCGTGGCGCGGCACGGGGAGCTGCTCCAGCCGGGAGAGGCCGTGGCGCAGCACGGGGAGCTGCTCCAGCCGGGAGGGGGAGGGGCAGCGGTGGAGGTGCAGCACGGGGAGCTGATCCAGCCGAGAGAGGCAGCAGCGGAGGCGCAGCGTGGGGAGCCCATGCTAGGGAAGTCCGCACCGCCGAAACCCGAGGTCAGTAGGCTGAGCAGCGCAGCCTCACCTCCACCAGAGGCTGGCGTGTTGGGTTTTCCGGTGTTCGGCACGCCTGCCCAGCCGTCCGTGTGCCCCGGCTCACTGCCATGCCTGTTGCGCCGCCGCTTGCCACATGGGTGGCCCCCGGTCCAGCTCCGGGGCTCGCGTTGGATACGCAGGCGACCCCCGGACCCACCTCATCACCATTGCCGCTGGATCCGGGGGCGACCTCCTGAACTCTCACCTCCCTGTCGCTGGACCAGGGGCTGGGGACGTCCACGGTCTGGGCTGATTCTCTCTCCCGCCTGCGGGGGGGGAGGGATGGCTCCCTGGCCTCAGTCAGGCGATGGGGGTATGCGGCGGGCGTGGCCTGCGGTGACGTGCAGGGAAGGCGGACGCACCTGCATGCCATCCGCAATCATGCCTGCCGCCTTAAGTATTTGCACCAGGTCCTGTGTTGTGGTGTTGTTGTTATGTCGAGCTGGCAGCAAGAGAGCTGCAGCTCGGTGAATGTGCTTGAACAGCGAGTGTGTCAATAAAGCATGTTTAAAAGCATGAACGTGTCGTCGGGTCTGCCGTGGTCATTCACAGGTGTAAAAGAAAATCTTCATATATATACAAACAGAACAGCCGTAGCATTGAACAAAAATCTGTACTTTTTTTGCAAAGCAAAGCTCTGCTGGAATATCTTGGTTCTTGGCATTCATGCACATGCTGACAAATTAGCCATTACTGTAGAAAGATTAATCCCTCATCATCACTCCCTTCCCTTACCCAGTCGGACAACTTGCCAGCGCCACATGGTCAAAAACTGTCGGGAACAGCTTGAGGAACACGCGAGCCAAGGGCGTTCACCTGACCTTCACAAACTCCTGATCACGATCCAATCGAACAACCACGGGAGGGACAAGCCTTATCCCGAGAGACACCACCCAGTAAATCACTACAAACATAGAGCAAGCTAAAACATTCCCATTATACCAAAACAAGAAGTCAAATTTGCATCTTAGTGTATTTTCATTTTTATTTTCATCACTGTGCTTCCCAAACAAACATGAACTTTAGTGGAGCACACCACTTTACTCTACAGCACTGCTTCAGCTGTGAAGTAAGCTCTGCTAAATGTGCAAAAAACAAACAATTTAGGAGAAGCTGCTGTACTGAAAAAATAAACATCTATGTCACTACTATGATTATTTAAAACATCATTCTCATATATTAATCCGTACTAAAGCTATCAGATTAGATACTCCTTTTCAACAGTATTGATACCAATAGCACCATCTTTGCCTCCTCCAGTTGCTACACAACTTCACTCTCTGAGAAATTGTGTTCCTCTCAATTTCTCAGATTGAAACTGAGAAGTCTACCGTCGACTAGACAGAAACAGCAGCGGAAAGAGTTTTGGAAAGAGTTAAGTTGAGTTGCGGGTGGGCCTCAGGGGGTGGAGCCTACCCACTTCAACAGCGGGCAGCCCATCCTGACTGTTTCTTAACTGTATAAATAACCAAAAGACTGGATGTGTTTTCCTATTTAAAAAAATATTCTGGCAAATTCTGACCAGCTGTCGATCTTGTGACATATACATAATGCTCTTCCTTGATGGGGTTATACAAAACCTGCTGTGTTAGTAACACAGATCACCTGTAATAAATAGACGCCCCTTTTCTTGAACTAATTACTCGTAACTTGTGTTTTTTTATGTCTGTAATTTCAGGTGCCTTTAGGTGTAATTTAATGTTGTAAACGTCAGTGACAGATCACGTCACATTATCATATTTATCACATATAGAGCCTGATCACATGTACAATCCGTCCAATAATGGATTGTGATAACATTATAGGACAGCAAGCCCAGCTGATCCCCTCTTTCGCCACATCTCTTCTTACACCTGTCCCATAACTCTACTGACGCATTAACAGTAAGCCAGTCTAGCTTCTATTCTCGGGAGTCATTGTTTTTCCTTGTTTAGACAGCATGTTGACGGTAAGTGAGGTTAAATGGGACAGGAAGAGCAGAAGTGGGCTGACGGCAAAAAATGGAGGGACAGGTGGTCCAGAGTTTCCGGATCTGATAAGATGAATGTTTGTTTTGTTATGCAAAGGTCTGAAGTACTGTCAGCTGAATCCAGTGCATTATAACAAACTAAAAAAAATAGATCGTCTCCATGTTCATGCAAATTGAGCAGAGATAAAACCAGTCCAACTGTGCTTTTGAAATCATTAGTGTCATCATTTTTCTAATAAATTGCACAATATATTTTAAAATAATAAATCCCCCCAAATTACCCCAAAATTACTGATTTAGTCAATTTGATACAAATGAAATAATTTTGTTAAATAATTCATCAGAAGGTTCAATAAACCCTCTGTTTTAAAAAAAAAATCTTATGGTTTAAGCTTTAAGCGGCTTTCCTGGGAGGCATTTCCACAGTGTCTGTCAGCAGTATGCATGGGCATGCAGTGGTTTCACTTAAAAACACGCCGTCGCGTTCTCTAACCTCACAGGACCTCAGTTTGAAGCTCGGTGTCGCCGCGTATGAGTTTCAAACTCGTAGCTGGAGGCAGCTGCAATAAGGCAGAACTGTTACAGATGTCAAGTCCCGGGCTGACAAAGGCCGTTGGCAGAGTTACTGGCGTCAAATAAATCAGCCACATATTCACTGACGCTGGAAAAGAAAGTCTCCTTGTGGCTGCGTCTCAGAAACCAAAGAAAACTGTCATTTTGTGCAGTTCTCTAAGGCAAAGTAAAGCATATTCCCTATATTTATGGTCACACTGCAGGTTGGTGTTTCCACCATAAATCACACAACATTAATGTTTCTTTTAACCTATTTTTCCTCCTTGCTAATTCCCCGTCCCTTACATGCTTTAAATCAAAGTTTTAGCTTCTTATTTATCGGGCCTACATTCATTGGTTTACTGATCCTTCATGTTATCCTCTATTTTCACCTGTAAAGCATCAGCTCCAGGGTTGCTTAGTGATGCGGCTGAACACCACCTTAATTGATAGCTCACAAGGTGGCAATCGACAGTCTGCGTTATCGACCGTGCTTGTGGAAGTCAGTCTCTCAATATAGCATCATCATCAAGTCATCAGTTCCTTGTGAAAGGATAAGCAGGTTTGGAGGATGGAATGATAAAAAGAAAAATGTGGGTATTAAAATGATTAGAAACTAATATGACTTACCGGTAGTGGAAACATTTCTCCTTTAGTTTAGATTAAATTGTCAAATTTTCAAAGATCTTTAAAGTTTGTTTCCATCCAGTTTTTTTGCACAGTGTACTCTTCTTATTGAGTCCTTTTACGACATGTTGTTCTCTGCACGTCACTGTGAGCTGCCTGCATCTTTGTTTGTGTACGTTTTCTCTTTGCCTGTGTCATATCATCTTATTAATCTCTGTGTTCGTCTGTTATTCTTCCTGTCTCACCTCCATCTTTGTGTTGCCCTTTATCGACCATGTGCCTTTAAATTAATAAATATGCACTCAGTGGTCCGAGATTCAGTCAATATTAAAGGTTACTTCAGGCCTACACTAAATCACATTTCTAAATGCTTTCCTTGTGCCATCGCTGGCACAGGCAATGACTCTCTGCCCCCCCCTCAGGACTTATTTTATTTCTCACCTGTCCATTAGTCACCCCATTTACCACAACCTCTGGTCACCTGACTGAGAGTGTTACTGCTCTTAATTTAGTCCACTGCTCCGGCCTATAAATAAAAAACCGTTGACCACCCACGTTTAACAGATCATTAACCCTTTCACGCATAGTGGTCACTACCGTGGAGAGCTATACAGAGGCTGTTTTCTTGTATTTTTGCCAGTTTATGTGCAAGTATGCACATAAACCACTACATTGGACACTGATGTGTCACTCCATACCTTGCCTACCACTGTTCAGCCAGTTGTCCATCTATGTGGACATGTAAAAACTCTTTGAAAAGTACATGTTGAAAAAATGAAGTTCAAAAATCTTGTTTTCATGCCTAAAGGTGAATAAAAATCCTGATTCAGGTTGTCATAATTCATGCATGAAAGGGTTAATGTTGCTATGTAGCTGCTGTGCTGGGGTCAATTTTTCCTGCCCACCTTTTCCACTCAGTAACCTTGTCAGTATTTTGCCTTGAAAGCCTGCCTGTGTTACATTCTTGTTAGCTCAACTTGCACTTCTATCCCTGGATAATTCAAAGACGACTACTATATACTGTATCTGATTTATTTTGATAAGATTACCCAAAGAACTCGTTTAATTTAGAGCATTTACATGAAGGCTGTGATTAGAGTTTCAATGACCAGACAGGTGCATGCAGCTGAAAACACCACTTATGTGTAATAAACATCTTATTATAACACCAAATCTCTTTCTCTCTGTTTACAATGAGGCGCTGATCAACCTAACTTGGCACACAGGTACATCTTAGCCCCCTGAAAGTTCTTATCTATCTCAGATATTATGACAACATCATGTTGTCCAGCAACCAGCTACCAATACAGTAAAAT
The DNA here is from genome assembly GCA_015108515.1 of Hemichromis elongatus. Taxonomy (NCBI): domain Eukaryota; kingdom Metazoa; phylum Chordata; class Actinopteri; order Cichliformes; family Cichlidae; genus Hemichromis; species Hemichromis elongatus. The sequence goes on along the minus strand of VUQR01015035.1, from coordinate 14,756 downwards.
AACCCATTTTTAGCATGTAGTCACCTATAAGACCCTAAAAGAGCAGCATATCTTTTTCAGCCTATGACAATAAAGTATAATTTATATCACAAACTCAAAAATGTAAATATTATGATAATATATATATTTATATTCACAACAGAGAACACACAGACAAAACAATAGTGCAGCATGGGCATGTACTAGTGACAGAACACGAGGCACCTACAGGTTTGACTCAGGGTCAGAGAAAGCACAACATTTGAGAATATTAGTTTCAGCTTCGGAAAAATGTGAGACAAACTAATTCATCAAGAAAATAAATCAGTAGTTGAAACTCTAATGTTTGCTAAATGACATCTTTAGTCAACTTCTCTTTTTCCTTTGAAAACGCATGACTCTTGGTATCGAGTCCACCTGTTTATCTATTGGTTAAAATTAGACAATTACATGGCAGTAGCTGAATACATTTAGGTATGAAAAATTGACAGTGAGTTCACTTTACTCAAATGGCCAGCAGATGGACCACACGTCAAGGATGTGTGGTCCACAAATCTGCATCAAATGTGATATGGACCAAAAATTCTGAGCAAAGTTTCCACCATCAAGCTGAATCTATGACACAAAGAATTAAAGCAGCTCTGAAGGCAAACGAGGGTCCAAACGAGCACTAGTGAGGTATACCTAATAAAGTGGCCAGTGAGTGCATAATCATAGCACTTTATACATCACTTCCAGTGCACACTCTACTGTACAACATCTTGGCGAGGGACTCGCCTTTGGTGCGCTAATCAAGTGCACAAAAATCTGAATCCTCCAAATCCCCAGATCACAAAATACATAAACGCAGTGTTGCAGCATTAATATTTAGCCAGAAGACATTTAGGGTATTTAGCCTTAATTTTTCTCCTCACCAAGAAGATTAGCCCTGGCAGCATGGGGGAATTAAATGAAAGCCCTAAAATGCTAATGCTGCAAGACCTCCAAATAATGTAGTACGGCGCAACAAACAAACAAGAAGCAAACCAAAAAAAAAGGAGGCTCTGGAAGAAACATTTTAATGGAATAGCAGCAATTTGAGACAAAGTGAAAGAGCACAAATTCAAACATTTTAATAACACCCCCAGCGGGAGCATTAGATGAAACGGTGTGCAGGTAAATAAATGGGGATAAAGCAGGTAAAGAGCCGACTGATCACAGCAGTGAACAACTTGGTTTTAGAAGCAAACAGACAAAAAAAGTCAAACAAACTAGAAACAGAGCACATGTGACATTTTCTTCATTCATTATATAAATTCTGAAAGCACAAGTGAGTTAGAAAATGGACTCATTGACCAGATGGTGCATTAAAAAAATATCTGGAGATAAACATTTGAGTCAAACTGGTGACTTCACCAATTATCCTGCTTATTCAACCCTCTCACAGAGGCAGCGCACGTCAGGGCAAAAGAGAAAACTGACAAGCCACTTAAACTCCATCTGACTGAAAGCTGCAGCGGTTATCTGACTGCACAAGAGACTGCTTGATAATCGGTGGGGATGTTCTGTGGAATTTTTAAAGCACGCCGTATTTGAATCGATATGTGCTGCATGTTGAAATTAGGCTGAAGCGCGCAAGCTTTCAGCCATACTGAGTGTAAAAATCTTCGAAACTGAAGCAGCTGTCGAGAAGAGCCTCCAAGACTAAAAGCCTGGAGGCATTTTGTTCTTTTGACTTTTGCAGTGGCTAATGTATGCAGTGCGTACTGATTCAGTATTAAGCATGGGCCCCTTTAGACAACACAAAAGGTGAGAAACTGGTGAGCACTCATAAAGAGAGCAATTATGGCTGCTGCCGTTGTTCTTGTATTGGTATCTTAAAATTCTTTATGCTGCTTGCTTTTGTCTTTTAAATCAGCGGTCCTCAACCCCTGGGCCATGGACCGGTACCGGTCCGTGAGTCGTTTGGTATCGGGTCGAGAGATCCAAGTTTTTATTGGTTTTTATCATGGTTATTTATTGTTTTTATCATTAACTCTTTTTCCCTGGGTCTTTTCCCGTGTGTTATGAATAATTTTGTTTTTTTTGGTACCGGTTTTATTTTGTTGTATTTATTCGCGACACCTGTCCATGAAAATACTGTCGGGCATAAACCAGGTCGTGGTGCAAAAAAGGTTGGGGACCGCTGCTTTAAATGCTGTAAAATGTGATTCTGAATGGGGTGTCAACTTTTCTTAGTTTTATTCATTTTCTTAAAATCTGATGTTCTGAACCACTAAAGTTTTTTAACCTGTTTGATACACAGCAACCTAAATAAATAAACAAACAAAGTATTTCGATAGTACTTGGAAGTGCACTTAGATAATAACCAAAGGCAATCAATCTCCTTCTCAATGCACACACACTCTCTTGGCAGACTGTCCGAGTGAGCATGTTTCTCTCCATCTGGCGTTCGTGTACCAGGTCACTTTCTGGCTAAGCGGCCTGTCCCTGAGAGAACAAGGGGTGAAACGGGCGTCTCGTTTATCAGAACGCAGAGCTTCCACTCAGAGGACGTAAACAAGATCTTGGGTCTGAGCCTAGAAGTGACGTGGGGCAGCTCCGTATGAAGGTACACAAACACACTTAAACACCCACAGAGCCTGATCTTACACAGACAGCTGCAAGAATATGGAGCGATGTTTGGTGTGTGCACTCAACAAAGTCATTTATTTGGCTTAATAAACATGAAGCAGTAAAATGCAACTAAATTATGTAAAATCAAAGGTTTATTTATTCAAATAACTGATCGTTTATCCTTTATCACCCATGTACATAAAGGGCATGTGGACTTTTGTAATGTGTAATGACTTTTGTCTCAACGCCAAAATGATCGAGGAGTTGGATTTAAAATTTAAAGTTAAAGAGAGAAACACTCTTCAAGGTTCAAGGTTGTCCAAGAGAGGGCACTGTTAAACTTCCCC
>VUQR01015034.1:17933-36582 GCA_015108515.1 Hemichromis elongatus | reverse complement strand
AGAAAATCAGCACCTCGAAATCTGAGGCCATGGTCCTCAGCCGGAAAAGGGTGGAGTGCCCACTCCGGGTCAGGGACGAGACCCTGCCCCAAGTGGAGGAGTTTAAGTATCTCGGGGTCTTGTTCGTGCGAGTGATGGGAGAGGGGAGCGAGAGGTCGACAGACGGATTGGTGCAGCGGCTGCAGTGATGCGGACGCTGTACCGGTCCGTTGTGGTGAAGAGAGAGCTGAGTGTAAAAGCGAAGCTCTCGATTTACCGGTCGATCTACGCCCCTACCCTCACCTATGGTCATGAGCTGTGGGTAGTGACCGAGAGAACGAGATCGCGAATACAAGCGGCTGAAATGGGCTTCCTCCGAAGGGTAGCTGGCCTCTCCCTTAGAGATAGGGTGAGCAGTTCGGCTTTTGGGGAGGGGCTCAGAGTAGAACCACTGCTCCTCCACATCAAAAGGAGCCAGTTGAGGTGGTTCGGGCATCTGACAAGGATGCCCCCCCGGGCGCCTCCTGGGTGAGGTTTTCCAGACATGTCCCACCGGGAGGAGGCCCCGGGACAGACCCAGGACACGCTGCAGAGATTATATCTTTCGGCTGGCCTGGGAACGCCTTGGTGTTCCCCCGGATAAGGTGGAGGAGGTGGCTGGGGAGAGGGAGGTATGGGCTTCTCTGCTTGGGCTGCTGCCCCCGCGACCTGGCCCCGAATAAGCGGAAGAAAATGGATGGATGGAGGAATGGATGACCTCTCGCATTGTTAAAGACTGTTAATTACTTCGTCTGCATTAGAGATTTCTTCTGAAAACCTTAATAGATACCTATGGTCATACACCAAGCTCTAAAACTGTTCTTTAACACTTGGAGGAAAAAAAAATGTTGAATGTCTATGAGCCTGGCAAAGGAATTTAAGTTCATTTCTAAATTATTGTACGTAAATTAATCTGTTGTGTGGAAAACCATTGTGAGGCACTGATTTGAAATGAAAAAACAACCCTTGATTGTTTTCAACAAACATATAAGGAAAGAGCAGGATTTTGGGAGTCACATACACTTCACAGACAAAACAGGCCAATAATGAATCCTGCACCAGATCGTATTGGCACAAATCAGACTGGAGTCACGTCGAAGCCCTCTTTGAGGAGCATTTGGAACAGGTAGGTTAAAAAAGCCTTTAAATATTTTCCAACTGAAGGAATTTTGCATTAAAGGGAGGTGAAAAATACCAAAGACTAGTGAACAACTACACAAACCAGCAACAAGGAGGATATTAAGACTTTAACAATAGGGGGAGGTTTACTTCATCTCGTGGATTAATATTAGATCCATGATTTTTCTGTAATAATGTAAAAAATTTGTTTAATTTTTTAAGATAAAATAAGCACCTCGACTGCTCGTTCATTTCCTATGATGAGCACGTGGATGCACATTGATTTGGCACAGATAAGTGCCTAGAAGTGACTTTTGTTATGATTTGTTGCTATCTCATATCTATCTATATATATATTTAGATTATTTTCTGTCAGCAAAACAGGAAAACTTGGCTGCTGTGATCATTAAATGCCATCTCATGTGCTGATTGGTCGATATCAGCCAATACCTTAATGTCACCCTAATTATTACCTTTTAGAAAACAAAGATAAAAAATGTCATGAAAGTAGAAGAGATGTGAGCACTGAAAAACATCATCCTTTAATTTGTACTTTTTAACTGGTCGGTGAAGAATTATAGTTTAACACCTCTGGTGGTTGCACAGCAACTGGCTAAATACTCCAGTCTCCTTACCATCCAGTCACGAACTCTATCTGTCTGTTGTTTGGTGCTTCACAGGCGGTGTACTTCAGTTTTTTTTTTGTTTTTTTTAACCTTTTCACTGAAAACAACAGCCCACTCCTGCTTGTAAATTTGCTGGTGAGAGCAGTTAATAGGAAACCAAAACAGTAAAGTTGCAAGTGGAGACCAAAAGATTAGCTCAAAGACATCAAAAAGATCAAAGGGCTTCAGATACAGGGAAGTGACCACTCAAGTGCTGGTAACAGCTTTAAATAGTATCTCAGCAAAGGTGAAGTTGATCATTTTTAACAGGTATGTTTTAAATATTGGTGTTATGCAAGCCTGCCTTTATGTGTTTCTAAAAGGTCCTTTATTCCCTTAATTTAACAATGTGTCAAATGAAAGCATTTGGCTTTTGAAGGATTTGATGTTTATAAGTTACTATCTGCACAAACCATTGCTCTTAGTTACCTGTTTGCCAGGAGCTGTGACGTTGTGCCCAAAGGTGAGGTGAGGGTGATAGAGAGATCACCGCGGCGACCGTGGCTTATGGTAACCAGGACCACGACATGCTCCACATAAGCGACGTGCTGCTTGGCCTTGCTGGAGCAGCCTGTAGTCTCATGCACAGACGTTAGCACCGAGCCTGGATGAATAAGTCTGTCATGAGAGAAAAGAGAAAAAAGAGACGCAGAGAGTAGTGGAAATAAAAGAACAGATGGAAAACAAGAAGTGCAAGAGAAAGTTACTAGGAGAGCCGCGGTAAAGAAAATGACACCCATTAAAGTATGACCGCGAATCAGTGCAAGAGAAATCAATTCGAGAAGAGAGACAGAAATAGATATCGTGTGATGAAAGGGGAGGAATCGAGGGAAGCCCTGAGTCAAAGCAGAGATCTCTGATACCTGCTCAGCTGGATGGCAGCCTCCTCCGCACATTCATGCTGTGAGGGGACTTGTTTCCAGCGCTCTGCCTCCTTCACCATGCTCTCAGCATCCAGCAGGCCAAAGCCATACAGGTGGCTCACTAACAGACACCAGCACATCCCCAAACACACACACCGCACATTAGCCGGGGCATAGGGAAGGCACTGTAGCTTATAAATGACTTCACACACTCCTGAGAATTTGTAGGCGTTTATCGCTCTTCTGCTCACAGTACCTCATTAGTTTGTATGCTCACTGCTTTATAGTTTCCCCCCCAAAAAAAGAGCTGAGAGAAACATATACCAAAATATGCTTATCAAGCTTAACTTATTGTTAGCCATGACTTTATTATAAGTTTTATGAAAATGTCAGGGGATTCTTTATTTTTCTTTTTTTCTCTTTCTTCTCTTTTTTTTTGCAGGCAAATATTAAAATAAACAATGTAGAATTACAAATTCAGCAGGGATCCAATGGGAGTACCTTTGTATCCGGCTCCATTTATACGCCAGTCCGGAGCACTGAGATGATGAGCTTTTGATGTTCGGACAATAATGTGCTGCAAATCCCTCCAGGTTAGCAAGGGGCTGAACGTTCAAGAGAAGGAAACCGCATTCTCTCATCAACCGATTGCACAAATTGAGTTGAATGTGACCTGCGTGTATGGATGCTGTTATTAGAGGGCTGCTTACTTGGCTTCCAAGGTGAGAGCAATGACACCGGCAGCTATAGAGGAGGAGAGGGAAGTCCCTGATTGGGCCGTGCTACAGCTCTGCTGTGGACCCACGGTCACCTGTGGAGGAAACCCAATTTTATATATTTATTTTTTTATTATGCACATGTTTTTGCACAGAAATGCCCTTTATATTGGATTCTGCTGTATATTTTTATGCATCAGATCATTTTTCCAAAGCATTCAAGCCACTGGCGAGAATGAACTAGGAGGATTTAGCGTTAATGTGATCAATATATCGGTTAGGTTATAGATTTGCTATAAATTAGATAATTAATCATGTGTAGTTTCTTACTCTACTTACTTCTAGAAGGGAGAGAGTGAATCATCTAGACATGCAAAATTTCTTTTAAGAGCTTAACTTGGTTTTTCCGTGAATAGTATTGATCCCGGTTGTTATGGTTTTGTATCCATACCTATATTTGTTTTTCTTTAGAAGAATGCCATGCTACCATGCAAACGTCTTCAGTTACCCTTTATTTCCTTATATTTTCTCTTGAGAAAATGGAAAATAGCGACATGTGCAAAACACACCTGAGCTGTCCACTTGGACAGTTTCCTCAACTTTTTTAAGGCCATGCTGCAAACAATAGTGCTATCTGACATGTTTTCCTGTAATACTGTAGCTCTCTGAGAATCCCTTCACCAGTGCAGATATTGTATTTATATCTGAAACTTTGGATTTTTAAAGAAATGGCAACAAAATATGTGCTTAAAGATGTAAGCTTAAATTTGGTCTTTGCTACTACTACTACTACTTGAAAAACATTCCCCAAAAATTCTGGCTCCTTGGAAATTAATAGCAGCTCAGGACTACACAGTGCTGTATATTGTAGAATATGGGCCTGGTTAACCAGCATCTTGAACACACTCACCTGTTTTCCAAAGACCAGTTAGGTAACATTTCTCATAAAATTGCTTAATTTTAAGATTTGCACACAGAAGATCATTCACAGAGACAAATGCAACAAGGTAACAAAAGTGCCAGAGTGACAAAAATAAATCAAGATAATGGATTTTGTGGCAAAAATAAAAATACTGGCAAACATGGTACATATAATTAGAATTTTCTTAATGTCTGTCGATTGAAAAAACAAAATGGAAAACATGTTAGCCCGAGGCCAGAGAAGCAGCTCTCAGTCAATTTAGTCTAATCAGCTATCCGAATCTGTTTACCCACAATGTCTGAAAATCACATGATATGAAAGCATTTGGTAATTTCTACACCCAGACAGTGATTTAATTTCAATTTTATTCCATTTTAATGCCTACTGGGTGTTCTTTTATTACCTTTACCTGCAAAATCTCTATGTTTTCCTAAGGATTTTCACTTACTCTGATTTGTGACAGTATAGAGTAATTACTATCTTTTGTCCCTGGTGGTGTGCCATAAAAAGGGAAAAAATAACCCTGCCAGTAAGCTAGACAAAACAAGGGTGAAATCTGATATTTCACAAAACATATTTCACACAACATTAGGAAATTTTCCTCGGGCCGTTCTAATATGTTAATATTATACTGCTGACTGAGTTCTGACGACATACACCGCTGTTCTTGTAATGGCTTTTAATTAAGGAAAATTAAAGCTCTAAGAATATCCTACATGTGCTGAAATAAACATGAGAACAAAATCATTCGTTGCTGCCGGTTTGAATGAGCTGCTCCTTCCTGTGACTTCACAAGTTCAGTTTTGTTTTGCAGAGACAAAAGTTCACAGAGCCTCCGTCTTGGGCATATTTAGTTGATTGACAGGTGTCTCTGACTATCACACTCAGCAGACGTTGCATGCTCCCCCCCCCCAACACCACTGCCCAAAGCCAATGCTTAATATCCCAAATGTGTATTTTCTGGCTTTGAGCAGCTGGCAAGATGCCGGCAAATGTTAAATCCAACTACAGACTTTAAGACATCCAGTGTCATCATTAGAAATGTTGCAAAAATGACTTTTAAATTAGCAGTTAATATAATTTTATTATCTAAATAACTTCATGCCCTCTGAGTCATAAATGCAGTGCAAACATTAATGTCATAACTCGACAAATGTCTTGTAATCTGTGTTTATGAGAAGCAACTGCAGTTTAGTCAGTATCACTGCCTTGCTCTGCTTCACTTATTTATACTGAAAATATTTAATATTTATAGGTATTATGTAACTCGACACAGATAGTAGACCATTGTTTTTCTTGTTTTCTTTCTTGTCTGTAAAAAACTGCATGATTTTAAAGCTTGTAGATCACAAGTGATCAAGTTGTCTCCACAGAACTGTGAGAGACGTTACCAGTATTTCATGTTTCTGTGAAGGAATTCTGGCCCACAACATCGCTTCATTTCATTTTGGGGGCATTTGTTCATGCACAGCTCTTTTGACCCCAGCATTTTAATTCGGTTGAGGTCTGGACTTTGGGCCATTGCAACACCGTGGTTCTTTTCTCTCTGAGCCTTTCGATTGTAGATTTGCTGATGTGCTTAGGATCATTGTCCTGACCCAGGAGACCAACACTTTGGACTCTAGAATACTTTGTAATAAAGGAGAGTTCATGGTTGGCTTGTGGTTCATTGAGCTGCAACTTTTGCAAACTTCAGCCTCTGAGATTCCTCAGTCAAATCGCACAACCTGGAATGAATATTTGTTTTCTATTACTATTAAACTACTAATAGTTAACAGAAATGTTGCTTGTTTTAAATTCATTTCTTTTATTTATTTTTGGTAAGATTAGATTCTTTAAAAATCAAATATTTTTAGATTCAGTAACTTGTGTTTGTGACAACAGCCTATATGTAGTCTTTTTATAATGTTGTTTTGGATTGAGGCGAGAAAATGTTTTTCCAGTATTTGGGTAAAGCTACCTTCAACAGGTGGCAGAAGAGTGGGGCTGCTCACTACAGTGGAAGAAAAGAAGCTATTTTGTGAAGCATGAGCATCTTAATTAAGTTCTCTGTTAGCAACACTCACCATCTCCTCTCTTTCCTGGCCGCCGTACGCCGTTGCCAGCGTGGAGGGGCACGGCTCCAGGTAATCTGGCTGGCTTCCACGCTGAGTGCTGCTGCTGATTGAGATAGTGTAGATACTGTTGCTGTAACCATCACAGGAGCAGTAGTCACCTCTTTGCCCTCCGTTTCCTGACGGCCAAACAAAGATGGAGCCCCTCCCTTGCCGGCCCTGAGATTAATTGGGTAAAGCAGACAGAGGCAGATAATTTATTTATGATATTTACATATTGATATTGAGGAAAAAATACACTGAACAGCCCTTGCAGTAAATATACAGCCGCAGGTGGGACACAGACATAAACAAACACAGCCAGACTTTTTCTCTCACTGTTTGAACGCCGTTCTGTAAAACAAGACGAGTCAGAGGTCCAGGTCCATCCAAAGTGGCCCCGTCATCTTCTGGGCCCCAGCCAGCTAAGTAAACATCAATATAGCCTGGACTGAAGCTCAGCGACTGGGCCTCCACGATGTCTGTTACATCTCCATCCAGCATTTGGATGCCTGAGGGAAAAGGGTAGCACCAAAGCGATGATAAAGTTTGAATCCCCTACTGTACCTACAAAACTTTGCCTTTCAAGAAGTCCTTCGGCATGCGAGTTTCATGGCGTCACATGGACTCACCGCCTATGCGTGCGTGGAACGAAACTCCGACTGTGCACTGAGAGCTATTTGCAGCCGCAGCAACCACCCCTGCGCACTGAGTCCCATGGCTTCGAAGAAAGGAGGAGAACACGAGGTTAAATGCATATGCATGAGGAGAAGACGGGCTATTTCCGTTACATCAAGCTATGCGAAGACAGAATTTAGACTGCATATCCATACATGCATGTAATTACTGGAAAACGGAAAGGAAAAGCATGCATTAATTAGAGTTCTGGATTACAACGGGGAAGCTGCAAAGCAGGTGCAAAGAAAATTCGAGAGCTACAAAATACTCACTAGTTAACAGCATTGTTAGAAGAACGATCTTGGTCTTGTCCGTTCACATCAAAGCTGGCTAAAGGATCCTAAATCAGATAGATACTAAGTAGCAGCACATAACACGATGCCAGCAGCTATCTGACTGTATTTCATCAGACAAATCACAAAGAGCATTATTCACAGTTAAGTGGATCAGACGTTTAATGTCCATTCCAATACTCTTCGCTGGCCTTTCCAAACCTTTGGCCCAAAAACCCTGCTTGTCTGAGCTCTTACACTAAGAGCTCTGCCAAACTGCTTATGATTAATGTCCCTTTCCCAAGAAGAGTGTCCCATCCCAGGGCACTTACATAATTTGGCTTCAGATCCGGATGCTCTCTCTCGATGCCATCATCTAGGACAGACACCACCACACCCTTACCAGTGTACCCTCTCCTCCAGGCCGCTGCAATGTTCATGTGAGACTGGCAGGCTTTGGAGTCACTGCACTGCTGTGGGGCGAAATAGTGGGACATTCAGCTTCACCCTCAGGAGTAAAGAAAAAATGTGGGTCTATTTTAGGCTCTGTCTGTCTGTCTGGGTTCGCGTGTGTTTGTGTGTCTGTGTTTCAGACTTGAGCATGGTAAAGGAAAAAAACAAAACAAAACAACATGACTCACAATGTACCACTGGTGGTTCCACACTGGGTCCCTGGAGTCCTGCGTCTGGTTGCTGGACTGATGGTGCGTAGCAGGTAGAAGCTTTCTCGTCGTGTGGGTGGGAGAGATGTGACCCGCTCTGGAGATCCTCTTAACTCTTCTCTGGACCACCTGCTGCTGGAGCCATTCCACCTTAAAAGGAACATTTGTACAGATGTTTATGTCTGCTTTTAGACATGCCACTAGAATGGTTGGATCCACTGTAGCTATAATGCATTTACTGCGGCCGGCAAAAACCCATTATATTCTCAAGAGGAGGGGCCCTGACACTGTACCTCTGCTTGATACTCTGAGGACTTATCATAGATAGTCGATGTATACAAAGGGCAGGAACTTAATCAGTGCAAGCTCATGACCTGCACCCTATTCATTCAACAACAACAACAAAAAACACAGTCCCCAATTGCTGCAACACGTGGCTGTCTCACTGAAATATAAACACATCCTGATCATTCTGAATATTGGTCATATAACACTGTTTTAAGGTCAAAATGGTAACTTTGCTCGGTGAAGAATTTTTAAATGTTGATGCTAAACTGGCACTAACTGCTAAACTGGCACTAACTTTTCCACTAGTGCCTCAGGTTAATGTCTGCTCTTAGTTATTAACAGATTTTAAATTTGGTGCAAATTCAGAATTATTTATTTCTAAAAAAAAATGCATTTCTCCATTAAGTTTTTAATTGTTTCTATTCCTGCAAAACTAATTACATTTTTATTATTAGGGTCTCTGAGTTTATTTATTAAATGCATGCTAATGTGCTCATCTGCAACATGTCCAGTGTTAAAACTCCCGAAACGCTCCATGTTACAGCTGCCATTATAGTCTTGTTAGTGCACTGTTATAGCATTCAGCTAAAAAATAAAAATAATAATAATAAAAAAATACTGTGCTTAATAAAACTGCAAGCTTGGCTCCACCATAGAAGTTGTTTCCTGTTCTTGAACCCTTTATAAAGCACCTATTGAAATTCTTGAAAATTCACAATAATAGTGTTAGTGTTGGATGATGTTACAAGACTTTTTTCAACTTCTTTGACTTTTTCTAAAGAATTTTTACTGTTATGTAGCAAATCATGTTACAGTAAAAGGCTGAACTTAGTTTGACCAGCAGAGGGAGCTTCCTCTGTTTTGCAATAGTCCAGTTGTATAAAAGTCAACATAAAAATAATCCCATGTCTCTTACACCACAGTGAGGTAATTCTTGTTGAGTTTCTGTGTTGTGCTTTTCGTATTTTGAAGTTTCCCTCACTACAACATGATGTTAATCCGAATTGTGATTTCAATTAGAATCAAAACAGATGATGAATAAAGAAGGTTATGATTCTGGGCATTTCCTCAAGATGCCATGTTGATAGAGGAGAAGTGAGTGGCCTCTTTAATTCTCAGTCAGATTCATCCTTCGTTTAAAAAACTCAGCTCAAGCTTAGGGCACTGGACTGGCTAATGGGCTATGTCATAGTAGCAACATCCATCTTCGATATACAGTCTATAGGTCATACAATCAGAATCATATTATGTTAGTGTGTTGTGATTTTGGACACTACACAATTAAACATGAACAAAAGTGTTGGTACAAAGTGACATTAATGCAAAAAAGCCTGATGTATGCTAAAAGCTGGAAAAAGGATAAATCCCAAGCAGTTTATTAAATGTACAAAAAAAAAGCTCCTTGGATAGTTCTCTTTCTCATGTCAGAAAAGGTCCTCCTGGCTAACACTGACACTACTAATGACTATGCTCTCTAACTTCTGAAGGTGGAAGACAAAGAAGTGGGATTTTATGTGTAACCAGATAACAGTGGGAGTTGCTTAATGCCCCCTATATGCCCAGGCTGCTTACTTATTGATACTATATGAATTTGATGCAACCCTGAACATCTTGTTGATCCTTAAGGACTTCTGGCATGTTCGTGCACACAAAGCTGTAATGTGAGGGGAGGGACCAGAACAATGAACATGTGTCCTTATGTGTATGTGCAGTGTACAGAGGGGACATGATGCTGCTGATTAATAATCCAGGAGCCTCCCAGTCCTACTCATATCTCATTACTATACCTTGGTCTCCTTGGCGACACGATCAGTCACTTCTTTGTTGCCTACTTTGGACTGATTCGCTGTCTCGTGATGGCGAAAACTGTAATGTCTCTTCAGTACTCCAATCTGGTAAAAACACACATCAAATGCTTAAAATGATTTTGTTTTCAGGTGGAGACATGCTGCTCATTTTGCTTTGCTGCTGTGCAAAGAAGCTTTTAATTATTAAACTGCTCGTGGTGTCTTTTATTAACGCGGCTACCTTATACCTCTGATAGTTTTACAGGCGAGGGCAACCTGAGCCAAAAGGCTTCAGCCACACTGCTGCTTATCTGTGTACTCGTGTCGCTGCAGATGCCACGTGACTCTGTGCATTCTATAATGTATGTCAGCTAATATTTTAACAGGAGCTCAGACCACTGAGTAATGACTGGTCAATAAAACACATGACAGCTCACACCATTGCAAGAGAACAACAAATTATGCCCTTAAATATTTAATTAATACTTTTTTAGTGAAATAATTACTTTTTGATTTTCAACCTCAGCAATATAAGATTACTTTATAGCAGTCTTTTAGTTTGAATGGGTATCTCTGGTTCCCATCACCTGCTGTGAAAACTGAACATCTATCCCATCTGCTGACCTTCATGTGCCGATGCTCAGTTACTCAGTTAATTTTTTCTTTATCAATTAATTTAATCATTCTGTCGTTTTTTCTGTTATGAATAAAAAAGCAATAAAGTACAGGGCGCTATTTAGTTGGAGTTTAACTGTTAGTTCATGAAAGTGTGTAAAAATAAAAATAAAATAGGTCAGCTCTGTGTCTTTAAACTTGATCTACATCCTAGTGAGCCTTTACTGAGCAGCTACTTCCTGGATACCATAAAAATCCATGCCAGTTCAGGGAAATCTGCTTCTAATAACTGTATATCATATTTGGCAGTACTTTTCAAGTTATGACTGTCACTAATTCAGGCCTATTGTTAATTTAATCATAACAAATGAGTACAACTAAAGCAGCAGTGGTTCATAAAGACGCAACTTTGGATTATTGTTGCTGGTTAAGTTCCCAGCACTAGCACTGCCTCTAGTGCGTCTTTGAGTGTTTGTGTGCTCATTGCTCATTTCTGGGCTAAATGCAGAGGTCAAATTCTTGTTGATTATGATTTATTTTTTATAAATGTATATGTTTATTTGCTGCTTTTTAAAATCTTGAGCAGTTGTAATTCATTGTTACACTTGTTTCTGCCTGGATGGCTGACCATAAAGTACAGACAGACATCAATAGCTTTCGATGAATTTGTAAAAAAAATTCTTATTGAAGCTGTTAATGCCAGCTCCACAGTTAGATTGGTCCGATATTTCCAGTGTTCCAATAAATGACACTGCGCCAAATGCTGGTAATTGTGTAAATTATTGCCCTTTTCATGTTTGAGGGCACTCACCTGTCCCATGTTAGTAAATCCATATTTCTCTGCTATCCTGTTAACAGACTCGAGGTCTCCTCTTATTTTTATCGCCCAGTCGTTTGTATAAATCGTTGCGTGGCAAAGCTGGAGGAGAGTTCCCATCCATAGCGGAATAAAACGCGCCATTGCTGCTTATTTCTCTCGGTAATTAGCCGGTGCCCAGGTGTTTCACGAGCTGTCCCCACACTCTGTTCTGTTGCAGATGATTCTCATTGCGGGAAATCCGCTGTTTCAAAGACGCAGGAAGCACACGAAGTTCTGCCGGCTAAAGTTGTGAAGACTTGACTCCTTCACTGACTACAAGCTTCTATCAAATTACTTCAATATGGAGGCCGGGGATCAGCTGAAGTCTGTCCTTTATTGGGATCTGATCTGTGGGTTTAACTTAAATAGATCTGTTTTTTCTTTACTCTTTGTAAATACTGTAAAATGAATGAGATTTCTGTATTTTAAAATATAGAAAGCTTGAAAAACCAGAAATGTGCTAAATATTTAGAGGGGAAAGAGCCATTTGGCATAAGTTTTGGACTTTTACCTGTACTTTCATATTGTTTTTTTGTATTTTTTTTTTTTAAAGATTTTAAAGACCTCCCCTACTCATAAATCAATACATAGAAACACATAGAAACAAATGACAGAAAATGACAAGTGTCACTTTTTTCATCATAACGTTTCCACAAGTAAAATGTAGAAATTAAAAACAAACAAACTGCATTTTTGCACTTCCACTTTATAATTACAGGACAATCTGGGCAATGAAGAAGTTTTTCTGTAATTTTACACATTGTAATTCAAGCGACTGAAGTGGAATTCTCTAAATTATATTACTAATATTATTAAGTGTTGTTGATATTTTATCTTTTATCTTTTATTAGCCAAATTATTAGGTCTGTGTGTTTCATGCATACAATTTATGGAGATAGCTTGCTAACCAAGCTAACTAGCACTACCTGATGAATAAGTGATGTCAGAGTAGCTGTGTACATATTTTATAATGTCTATGGCTGAGAAACAAAGCATCGGTGCTGAAGAATAGGAAGGGTGGGCTTTATATAGGAAGCACTTGGAGCAGGTGTCTCCATCTACCTGGTACAGCATAGAAATACAAGGATTAGAAGGGCATGCAGACTATCACAATATACAGAATACAATATATAAGTTATTTATTTTACCTTATTTAAATTCAGTATCAGTTTACTTCAGTGCTAAATATTTAATACAGAAAAGCAGTCAGCAAGGAAAAAAAACCCATACCAGCTACCACCAATAACAAACTTACAGTCCATCGAGACAGCCAACGACTTTGTTTATAGTGGCTGCTTATTCCAGCCTTCAGTGGGTGAGAGGTCATCGAAAGTGGCTGAGGGGTGGCTTTAGCTCAGGAGACTAGGTCATCTACTCATTAGAAGGTTGGCTGTTTGATCCCTGGCTGCTTCTTTGGCAAGATACTAACCCCAAGTTACTCTCCGATGCATCCGTCAGAGAGTAAATGTGTGTGAATATTAGATAGAAAGCAGTGGCTGTACGAATGGGGGAGTGAGGCATGTTGCATGTTCTTATTGGTCAGATAGAGTAGAAAAGTCCTATATAAAACCCAGCCCATTTATCATTTACCAATCTGTTACAGGGTTAGCACACAGAGGGAGACAACCACAAGCTTATAGCTTAGAGACTTACCACCCTGACTAGTGCTTCCAAGAAATATCTTGGTGGCTATTTGGTTTATGGGTTCATATTTTGATTGAAGTGCAGAGGTATCCCTATGTTTCCCTGCCATGGACACCATGCTCAGTGAAAGGTACATCAGGATAGGTTACATACGTTAGCCAGCTTGAGAGGAGTAGCCAGCAGCTGTTTTCATTTATCAGCAGTTTGTTTAACTGTGGTCTGAGCATCTAAACCACACATGGGCAAAATATGGTCTGAGGACAGGAGCCACCCAGCCGACTATCTTAATCCGGCCCACAAAACAAAACAGCACCCCTCAAAAAAAACAAAAGCAAAAAAACCCCCAAAATCAATAAGACAGAGCAGCATACAGAGGAATGTTGAAATCTGCTCTATCCCAGTCCAATGTGTTTCACCAGTGACCAGTGGTGAATGTGATGTAGGGTAAATGTTCTTAAAGCACAAAGGTGATATTATTTTGAATCGTGTTTTGAGCCATTTTCCACTATGTGGTCCTTTTCTTGCTTAATTCAAAGTCAGTGTGGCACCCTGGAAACACAATGTTGTCCACTCCTCGTCTAAACTGTTTAAGACGCCATTTTTACCTTTTCCAGCTTCAAATAAAAGATTTTCTACTTGTTTGATGTTTTTTTTTAAATGCCTCTGAGTTTTTCTTTTGAAGACTGTGCTGGGAATGATTAAACGATCCACTCATGGGCAGTGAATGTTTTTTTCTGCTATTTTGTCAAATCTAATTATTTTTATCATTTGTAATGTTAACAAAGACCAGTCAACAGTACTGGGACACTGACATGTTTCAACTGCTGGAACTGATGGCTGCTGAAACCCATGCAGTGAAGCTCCAAGTGCGCACTTTTTGTGATGTTAACTCCAGAGGAGGTTGGGAATGCTACAGTTATTGAGTGGACAACCTTACTCTGCAACTTTACGTGGTCTGCAGCTTCTTTGCAGCGTTGTTGTTGTTCCTAAACACTGCAGCTTTGTTTTTGATACCACTTACAGTTAGATGTAGAATGTCTAGGAGAGAAGAAATTTCATGGTCCATGCTTGAATTGGGGGAGCTCTTTAGAAGGACTCATTCTTTCCTAGTTTCTTGTGAAGACACGATGCATGGTCACGTGCTTAATTGTGGCAGCTGACATCAAAGATCAAGTCCAAGAACAAGCTTTTTCTCACTGCCATACATATTTTTTCAACTTTAAAGTGAAGAAAACTATGGAGGAGGAGATGAATAAACTGAAATAATCTGTGTGATCTGCAAAGTTGGATAGCTCAGTTGCCTTAGTTACATTTCAGTATACTACAGAGAAAGCAAATCCTCTCATACAGAGCCAGAGTAAGTGATTATTCCATGTTTTATACTTCTACAATACTTTATTACATTAAAAAAAAATTGCAAATGGCAGGGGATGATAGGAACCAGAGGATGATTAACAGAATATGCGACACAGCGTGTCTGAGTGCGTTCCTGTTAGTTGAATCATTGTGCTTTATTTCAGAAGAGACGGTGCCTTTTCTTGACTTACATCAGACAAAAAGCTGCTAAAAACAGCCGTTCTTTTGTTTTCCACAGACCCGCTGTTCATGTCTAGCTACGCAGAGTAAGTCAAATGTACACAACACTTCTTTTTTACTCATTAAAAAATAAACTAAGGCTTCACAAATCACGTATATACTCAACACAAATGTCAGACCGCGCTTAGTGTGCTCGACATGCAAAGATTGGACGATCGCGTGCTTCATTTTCCACTTCACACTGTGTATTTCATACTGTGATTTTATTTTGCCTGAATGGGCTCGAGGCCAATATGCAGAGATGTTTCTATAAAATCTTCCAACACTCATAGTAATTCCAACTAATGCCTCGGCATCAGTCATATAATTATGTCACTAGAGACCTAGTATATGTGCAGCAGGTTGATGAGGTTCATAACAGGATGTATGCAGGATATTGTTGGAGGATGACTTACTAATTAAGAAGACATGTAGGCCTCAGCCTCTAGTTGCTGTTTTGATGCCGTGGGAAATAAAGGCAGCACAACAGCTGATCATTTCTGAAAAGGGAGCAGCTGTTCCCTTCTCCCATACTGCACTTTGTATGCATACATACTGATATACATCTCCCATTTAAAAACCTTCATCATCCAGAGACTTTGGCGACATTTATTTGTTCAGATTTTCTTTGAGGAATGAAAGGAAGGTCTTACAAAAAAAAAAAAGTCTTGTTAGATAAAGAAAAATATTGTCTGGAGCAGCCATTCTCTTTTTGAATGTGTTCTGTGTAACCTGAAGGTCTGAGTAATTCTCGGACAATATCTCTGCTGTCTGCAAAATAACAACCTTAGAGAGAAAAAAAATAATAGTTCAAGTGATAGATTTGATATCCAATCTGACAAAAATTTGCAAATTACAAAATTATAATGTCATCTCGAGTCATGATGCTTTCAAAGTAAGAAAAAGAGAGAGAGAAAGGAATAGCACAGCTTCAAAAGACCTTCTCTGAGCTTCTTCCTCGCGTAGCTACCTGTCAGAATATTTTGGTGGTTAAAGTCTCGTCCGATGCCTGTTCAGACCTTGAGCGGTAAATTACAGAGAGCAGGTCCATGATGCAACGTGGACTCACAGTCTTTATCATCTGCTGCACAATGAAATGGAAAACAAAACTAGCTGAACAAAACAAAGGCAAAGCACCTCTTGGCATAGTAGTCACAAGACTTTGAAGTTATCTAACATGTCTTCAGAGAGACTGACTTTGATGTTCAGAAAAGTCTTCTTAAACAGTGACATATTCCCCTGAAAATAATTGTCAAACGTGTTCCTGAGCACACTCACTGCCCTGCAGGCAGCACAGGCGTGAACTCTTCTTCTTTGTTCAACTGTGCTTGCTGTTTTGTATGCTCTGTTGTGTGGCATCATGGGTTTTGCTGCATGACATGTCATTTTGAAGATGGGAGTATTTGCCGCTAATAGTGTGGATGTTACAGCTTCACTGTTTGCGTTAGTCTCACAACGACAGCTCTCATAGGGAACAAGCACATCAGTAATATCAAGAGGACAGGTTTGTGGCGTTAGCCTCCAAAAGGGTGTGTGTCACTTGAAATGGAAGAACTTAAATGCGAAAGTCTGAAATCCAATTTTTTAATAGCAAGAGAGGTGACTGAGAGAAGCAAACAAATCCAGGGAGGAAGCAAAAGCAGAAATCAAACGAGGGAGACTAAAAAAAAGAAAGAAAAAAAAGATGATAACTCAAAGAGCAGACAAACAGGCATGCACAAGGATAAAATAGACAGGAACTGCTCAAGGAAATGGTCGAACAGCTGGACAACAATGGCTTCAAAGACGATCTGACAAGTAGGGGGAGGCTGTGCACAGTAGCTATAAGGAAGAGCTTAGAAAAGGAGCTGATTTATAAAGAGGTGGTGAATGGACAACGTGTGGAAAAGGAGCAAAGTAAAACTACCAAGAATGCACGACAGCCAATAAAAAAAATGCAAAACATGAAATCAGCTGAGTGATAAACATGAGAAAAATCCTTTTCTGTGGCGTGATATTGGGTGCGTATGTTTGAATGGTTTATGGAACCATCTCATTAATCGTAAATCTACATTGTTGTCACGATTTTTCGTCAACAATTCTGATTGTTTTTATTCTCGACTTTGAACCAGCCCTCTAGAAAATCTTCATGCGGTTATACATTAATGTTGCATTTTATTCAAATTAATATTAGGTTATGTACTCAGAGCTTCAACATTTCATTACACTTTTGCTCCTAAAGACTTATAAGAGAGGTCAAAAAGCACAAGGGGTCACTCTGATGAGGAGTCTCTCAGAGGCCAATTACTGCTCCAGAGTCTTTCAGAGGTGCAACCAGACATGCAGGAATGCAATGATTCAGCATCTGGTACCTACAGAGCTACTTGCTCCTTCGCTGGGGAGAAAGACCTTGCATAGTTTCACGTCTTGGATCCAGACAGTGTGGAATGCGGAATACTCAGATACACATTGTGAAAAGTGCCCCCTCGGGCATCCAGATTGACAGTGGCTTGACACGTGTTAACTCGTATTGCTGTGCTCTATTCTCCTCAATGAACATTTCTGTGAAAGACATCCCTGTCTCTTGAATGTCCTTCCTGCACAAGCAAACTTCTCACATTATAAAAAGTGTGATTAGAAATAGTTTTAAAAAATTCTCTGTCTCCAAACCTTGTGGAAATGCTTTGCTACAACCGGTTTCTCTAGCCAAATGCCTAAGGGGCTCTAAAATAAGGCTAATCAATGGCAGTGGGAGCCTTCAAAAATATAGGAAAAGCACTTCCAGCCTGCAGTTTCCACTGTCCAAAATGTCATGTAAGGAATAGCACTTAAGGGGGAACTGTCGAAGACAGCCTTCAACCTTTTTGCAGGATACCAGTGCACATTTAAAAAAAAAAATTATTTATTTTTTTGCCATGGCGTGTGGGCAGAGTGACTCCTTTTAGTAGTAGAGAAAGCTTTTTCACACAAGACTGGTTATTGCTGTGAACATGACCATGTGTCACGTACATAATTGCAAAATAAAAAAGGTATGCAAATCTCAAATGACCCCACACCCTGGCGTCTCAAAGAGACAGAAAAACAAGTTTCGGCCCTAAACACTGGGTATTATTTTTACTACATCTGCTAAAACCCTAGCACGTGAAGCGGTTTACATGTTTTCCTATCAAATGAATGACTGCCAGTTCGATTCCAGTAGGAGGCACAAATCATTTTTAACATCGTCTGGTGTTAAAAAAGAATCTGTCAAAAGAGATGTGGCGCTTCTTGCTGTGGCACCCCATTGTGATAAAGGAAGCAGCTGAACGTAGATCCCAGTGTGTTAGATTTCTGGCATAAATATGCTCAGTCTTAAAGGGGGGGGATAGTTTTTCCCTGATTAAAAATGTACTTTTAACTCAAATGCAGTAAGCTAAACTGTATTGTGGCAATACAAACTATAGAGAAAGTCATTAGAAGTGAAAGGAATTAAAACTATTTTAATGAGAACGGCTCCTACATAGGTGTTCCTCCAAAGCTAATATTGTATACTTTTGGGAAGTTGGTCTGGCTCTTCTGAACCTCCTCCAGCATGCATTCAGTCAGGGCCCCCTTGTCACATATCATCGCACTCTTTCTTAAGATCTCTGCTGTGTGTGCCTTCTCTGAGGTTTTCCTCTGAATGGAAGATATCCAAAACGCAGCCAAATAGATTATTAACGAATTCAACCAGTTGGAATTTTCCTTCCTTTTTTTTTTGTTTTCCTGTTACTTCAGCGTGTGCCGAGAACATCCTATCACATTTCTCTCCACAGTCCAACCACTTTGCTTTTTTGAGTCCTTTTTCAGCCCCAGCCATGGTGTGTTTACGTTACACTGCCCCCACCATGCCTTTTTTTTTTTTTTTTTTGCATC
>VUQR01015032.1:0-15993 GCA_015108515.1 Hemichromis elongatus | reverse complement strand
TAAAACCACTTTGTAGAACATCACATCAGTTACAATGTAGCATCCATCTCATTTATGGTTTACAAATGACAAAATGTTTACATAAAATCATGACAGCATTTATATAATATCACCCACTACTAACACTGCTTAATTTACTGTATCTTTTGAAAATTACCACTTTATATACAGCACAAGACTTTTAAGAGTATTTAACAGGAGAAAGTTTCATTTTCCCTGGTTTTACTACCTCACTGTTCACCAAAACACAGCAAACCTTCACATCCAGAAGGGTCACCTCTTCACCCTCACATGGAAGAAGTCATCTGATTGGCATGGTGGTATGTTTGAAGCAGGGATCATGTAGTGTTGGAATCCAGTCAGGATTTGTTTCATCCATTTCATAGGCTGGTTTGCCTGCAATAATCCCAAATAATTAGCAACTATATAAATAGACCGTAGTTCTGCAAAATCACTCATTAGCGCATCGCAGATAAAACTAACCGATCCAATCTTAGGTATCGGTATGGGTCCGATACTGGCCTAAATTACTGGATCGGATATCGGAGAGAAATAAAAAAGGAGTGAAAGGACATTTGCAGGCTTGTTCCCGTGTCGGTCGCGCGATCTAACGTTGCAACCGATCACACAGCAAGTACGAACCATTGCTTCTCCGTGTGCTATCTCTCCTCTTTCGCTAGCGTTTTTCTTAGACCCCCATGACGGCGCTTCAACCAAAAATCTTTTCCGGTGACGTCACACTCCAAAGCCCTATGGGACCCATACGCCTATGACGTCACAGAACGTCAAAGGCGTAAGGTTCCCTATCACGTTTAACGGGCCGATGGTAATTTCTAGTTGTTATTAGCCGATGTTTTAGTTTTAGTTTTTAGGGTATAAACTATGAAAGATGGTGGATTGGCCAATTGGTAATGATCGACTCTGTGCTGGAAAATTACAGCCGATGAGGTCGAACTTTAAAGTTCCGTATAGAGATAAAAAGGAACGCGATTTGTCCTGTACTTAAGCTAGAACTAGAGAATGCATTTTCTGAAGAAACTGCAGCGTGGATGCTTATAGTTGAATGTTTTGAGCTGAAATGAAATAATTGTTGAATGTTAAGATAAAAATGTTGAATGAGCTGAAGCACCTGAAGTTGACAGAGAAGAAGTTTCAAAGTAGCTCAACATCCTTAAAATGTAAAAAAGCTGAGTAATGACAAAAGAAAATTTAGAATCACAAAACGTGAATGAATGTTAAAAGTGTATATTTTAATCACAAAATCACTAAAATGTGGGAGAATCCATTACAGAAAGGTAAATGCTTTAAGTTTAAATCCTCCAGTCAGAAAAGATGATTCTGAAAGTTCTCAACTGACTCCAAATGACCGATCTGAGCCACCTGTCGGCTGAAGAAAAATCCACCAATCGAACGGAAGCCGGAATTTAATGGGCCAATCAGAATGTCTGAATATCTGCACAATATATGCTGTGTGTGTCTGTCTCTCTTCCTGTGGGCGTGTGTGTGTTTGTTTGTCTGTGTGTGAAATGTTTGGTGAAAAAATGTTGAATGAGCTGAAAAACACCAAATCATTCACCTGAAAGCCAAAGTGTTGAACTGTTGAAAGCTGCAGTTTATACAGAGGAATAAGTTAAAAAGTAGCTGAACATATTTAAAATGTAAATAAGAAAAAGCCAAATAGTGACAAAAGAAAATGTAAAGTCAGAAAACATCTGAATAACTATTGAATGTTCATATACTTTTAATCACCGAACGACTGAAATGTGGGAAAATCCAATACAGACAGGTCAGTGCTGTAAGTTTAAATCATCCAACCAGAAAAGACGATTCTAAAGATAATCGACTGACTCCACCTGCCCAGATTCTCATTTAAAATGTCTAGTTTAAAAAGAAATAATTATCTAAATAATTATCTGAATCTTAAAACCAAAGTTTTTACCTGATCTAAAATTTATAGAAATCCATTATTGTATGTAGTAAATATTAAGTCTAATATATACCTTAGTACTTTACTTACCTACAGTACTTTAAATTAAAGTTGATTGAGCATCATGAGGCAGAGGGTGGGGGTGGTTGCTTATTTTTTTGCTGGAAATTGGCAACCCTATTAGTTAAGTTGTTTAATATTTCTGGTAAATACTGTTTAGTATACCAGAATAGGGAGGATGGTGTGGGTTTAATTTTATTAGATTAATACATATATACCAAGAAGACAGTGTATAATATCATTGTCACAACAGCATTTGTTTTCATTCAAAGGCTTTATGGCTTTTCCTATAATACCTGGTGGGCCGGCCTCTAGTCAAAATGCCCAGGCTGATTTTTCTTGCCAGTCCAGCCCTGGCCATTACTTCTGCTGTGACATGTCAGAATTTTCTTCCATGCAGTGATCAGATATAATGTCAAGGGTACCAAAATAGTAACAACAGGCTTTAATTACAGGTATCAAAGCATAAATGCTAACATACTCTTAATGGATTTACAATATAGAATATATAAAACCCCCGTTTTCATCTGTTTCTTTCAGCTGCCATATAATATTTAAATGATTAATTACCTACTTGTGATGGCCTGACAACTTCATTATTTCATTTAGAGCATTAACACTAGACCCTCAGACTGTTTAAGCCTTTCATGTTGAGGACACCTGTTTTTAAGTTTCAAACACTATGGGGAAAATTCCACCCTTGAAAGGAACTTGGGTATTTTAATGGATATATCTTTGGGCTGTCTCTAAATCTCCATTAAAAATAATGAGAAAAAGGCCACATTATTCTATTTAATTTAAATTTCCGGTGAAGTACAAAAAACTCATACCCTACGCCAGAGGGCGCCACGACAACACAAGAACGATGAAGGCTGCTGTAAACCGCACAAACAGCTATTTTTTGTACGTTATATGTAAATGGGTTTAATAAAATACCTTGTCTGTCTGGTTTGTATACGCGTTTGCAGTCTGTGTGAATATCCGGCAGCCTATTTGAAAGGGAAAACAGTGTCAATAAGTCAATGCACAGGGGAAGATAAGCGGAATCACTAGCAGTGTCTGGGTGAGATAGTGAAAGCGTCGTCCCCGGGGCTCGGTGAGGTTGGAAAGGCGTCTACTGGTGGACAGCGCTCTCCATGTACCCGCGGAGGTCGCAGAGAAGAAAGTCGCCGCTTCGTGCTGTGCCCCACAGCCTCAATGTAGCTTCGTTCCAGTCTGTAGAGCTGCGCCTATTGTAAATGAGCAAAGACCTGGAAATTATGAGTGAAAACATCTGGGTGCGGCACACTTTAGAAGAAAAGGTTTCGCTGTGGCGGAGGTGGTTTGCAGCTTTGCCTTTTGTATTTCCTTACTGAATGTCGTGGACATTTTGGATTTTTAAAAAATGTTTCTTGTCAGTAATTTGCATAAGTTAAGGACCATTTTTTTGCTCTTGTCTTCGTCGTCAAATAGTCCGAATGAGCCACAAGGCAATATTTTTTATGTCTGAAAACAACTGAGTGAGACAACGTTAAACTTGAGGGCGGCTCGCTGAGAAAAATGTACGCACTGGGCCAGCTTCGAGTTGCTCTCTAAGTAAGGCAATATTAGCTCACTGCTAACACTAGCCAGACCCAACTGAACTGCCGTGAAGCAAACCAGTGAAACCAGCTAATGCCCACTTCTCAAGGTGTTTGTTGGGTAGTATCAGCCTGCACATAAGCTGGATATCTTAAATGAGACGCTGACCCGACAGTAACTCAGGTAAGTTTCTTTGTTTGCGCAAGTTACAGCTTCTGTCTGCTGGGCCCCATACAGCATGCTAACATTAAAGCTAGCTGTAGCGTTGTATCGTTCAGGTCCCATTCTCAGGTTGTCCCACTTAAAGTCTAGCATTGATGTAATTGATTTTAAATGTGGAATTATACGTTAATATATGATCTGACTGCTTGTAGTTTAGTAATGCATGTGAGAGTATTGTTGGTTTAAAACAACTGTGTTAACAGACTTAAGCAGCTGTGTGTGTGTTTTCGGAAGGTTTCGCATCAGCAGCTGTGTATGCTGCTGCCCCTTTGCGATCTGGCTCATTCGGCTCTCATTTATTCGCTTTAAAAAGCGGTCAGTCTATAAGTGTTGATACTATTTCTAAAACCAGCCATGAATAACTGCACCGCAATAGCAACACTCGCATCTTTTGTTGCGCCCACATCGTCTAGGACGGAGTGCGCTGTACTTATCAACATATTGGCGTTTTCATTTTCTCACCGCATCATTAATCAGATTAGTGTCCTCACTTAACTCCACTGTAATTTAATCCCGTTAAGATCTGGGATAAATTTAAGACTATTCCATGGAATTTCAGCAGGTCTTTCCTTGCCCGTCGACTTGTTGTTAGTGTTCTTCATTCACCGCTTTGGGAAATGGTGTCAGGAGACGCAATCAGGGGGAGTTTGAGGGCACCATCAAGGCAACGCTCAGGTAGACAAATAATAAGCCCGGGATCGAGTTTCGTTAGTAAGATTAAATCCGCCAATGTGTCATCTTCTTACTGGAACGTAATTGACTATAAAGTACAGCTTATAGAGATGAATCGGAGATATTTATGCAGATTATTTTATATTTCATAACATAACTTTACAAACTTACTGAACCAGGTAGGATGTTGCTGGTTAAGACACTAACTGTGGATGTCATGATAACAGATTTTCACTTAATCAAAAATAATATCTAAACTCATAATTCACATGCTTGGAGGTGTCAGAGGCTACTGCAACCATAACTGTGCGAATACATACACAATTGCAGAATAATTATGCTTTCATTTTCAATATTACACGTTCGTTTTTGGCACAGTGTTTGCTAATTGAATTTTTCAATCTCACAGGTGTTGTCAGTGGCTGCCACATGAATGACTTTTAGGGTGATTTAAAAATCAAACGTTGAATTTGGTATTTAGAGCTGTCTGTCAAGCAAACAGAAACCTTATCAGATCAGTTTTCAAAGGCTCTCCCAGCTGTAATAAAATGTAAACAAGGACTCCGCTCGATCTTCCCCACTTGTCAGTGTTATCTACCAGCTAATATCCAGCTGTTTGGAGAAGATTAAGAAACTGACTAAAAGTATGTATAGTGTAAGCACAGAATTGCCATAATCTTGGATGTTCTCCCGTAGCTGTTTGTATACACTAATTTTGTATTCAGGAAAAGTTGTGTATTTGGTGTATGGATATTTTGTATATCAGTGACAGAAGTGTGTATAGTTTTCTTACAGTACACTGGTTCCATTGAGGTATTGAAGGCCTGTCATGGCATTTTGCTTATCAAGTTCCTCATGAGATCATTTACAACAGACCTTATCTAGAACTGAAGATAAGGTTCACTGTAACAAAGACTCTTTCCTATACTGTTCTTTTCTCGCACTGGTGTCAAAGAAGTGTTGTTCCACTTGCCTAAAAGTTTGTTGTGTCAGTTGGAGACAAGAATGCTGCCCAAAGCAGCAAAGCTGTGTTTCTTATACCAGACATGTTGGCATAACTGTTTATCCATAAATCAGTGTTGGTGTAGCTGTAAAATTCTTCTGTATCTCTATGTATGTTGAATTGTATATCCTTTAGTTTAGAACTGGTGTACTATCTTTTTTTCTTTTCAAACAGCTCTAAAGGGCAGGGATAGCTTAAGGGCAGGGATAGCTTGTAAGGGCAGGGATAGCTCAGTAGGTAGAGTGGTGCCTCCATGATCGGAAGGTCGAGGGTACTGTTCCTACACACTGCTCCCCATGCACTGCACTGGTGGCTGCCCACTGCTTCACACGGGGATCAATAAAAAGATAAGAAAAGAAAAATAAACTGTTTGACTACGTGTTCTTAACACAGTCTGGTTTACTTTCTTAAACAGTGAGTTATTCTCCTAACTGCTGGCATATCTGCTGAGGGGAAAGGTGGCTGTACAGGCTTATCTATTTTTGTTTACATCTGGTGTTGGCTGTTAAACAAGTATGTAACATGACGCTTTATACCACGTAGGAACCCCAACCCCCCCCTTAATCTTCTGCTTTTGTGACCGTACAAGTGCTCATTTCCTCTTCAGCATGTCTAGCCTTGATCTGACTCGTATCCTTATTTCTGCCTTTGTAGTCAGTAGGTAACATGTAGTGTGCTAGTCCAAAGAGCACATGTTCGGTGACTAACTGCGCATGTGATGTTGTTGACGAGTTGGTGGCTGATCAACGATTGCAAACAGTGAGACACCCTGTGAGAAGTGTTTACCACATTAGGAAATTAGCTGGTGCTTGCAGAGACAGACTTCACTGTGTGAATGTGGGAGAATTTATGTTGTCTCTAATAAATTGCTCCTGGCAGGTGATTGAGTCATCATGTTAGAAATGTAGAGTTGAGGGGCAATAACCTTCCTTAATCTAAACTGCTTTTATAGTGGTTACCAGAGAAGTGTATTCACATTCCTTATCATTGTGTTACATGCAGACTATATATATTGATTTGTTGCTCATGTATTTGTCCCATTTAGGGGTTTTTCTGTATTCTCGTTGACAATGATTAGTGTAAATACTCCTGGAGATTCCATAACTTGCAGAGCAAAGTGAAAGCTCTCTCAGTGCCAGTTTGAGTTTAGGACCTAGTTATTGTTTTGTTACTAAATGCCTTCAGGCATTTTGCAAAGGAATACATTGTCAGCATGAGCAAGGATTTCGCCAGTGTATTAAAAGTCCGCTTGACCATTTTTAGAGATAAAAAACAAAATAGAAAAGTTACCAAAGAACTTGTCTAAAATATGACTTAATAATGTTTTACCTGTATAGCTGATATGCAGCACCGACAAATAGGTCATCGCTGTTTGTAAAACAGGGTAAATATGATGAAGTGCTCGCCTTGTGGTATAGAAACATCTTACCTTGCATGTGCAAAATGGAAATGGGTGTGTGTCTCTCTCCGTTTCACACTCCCCTCCTCCTTGAGCAAAACTACACACTCAGTTCTACCGTTCTGTCTGAGCAGCTGCACTCTTAGCAGCCTGCAGGTTTTGTGGAAACCCTGATTTGGGAATCGGTGGCATCAATGCAGAGAGATGTTAAAACAGTGTTAGAAACCAGCTAAGTTTTGGGATTGTGGTAATATCAGATTAATATGTATATCTTTTTAAACTAGTTGATGCAATTTATGTAGAAGTCGTTGTTAGGTTGGATGAAAAAGTTTGATGGGAGAAGCGGTTAATGCTTACAAACTAAAATGGAGAAAAACTAAATGTTACGCTTTCATTATGAAACTTTGGCAGATTAAAGCTTGCTGATTTAAAACAAAGACAAGGACACTGACAGATGGATAAATTAGTTTAAATTGGTGGTTTCAGATCCACCAATCACATGATGAAATTCAAATGACTAATGACCCATCATTTGTCAATTGCTTTCACTTGTGTCAGCCAAGCAGGAGTTGAAGTTGCTATGGTGATGGGCTTCTATGTGGCTTGGGCTACGTTCACACTGCAGGCGAAAGCGCATCAAATACGATTTTTTTTGACTCTATGCGACCCATATATCCGATCATGGTATGACAGTGTGAACAGCACAAATCCGATATTTTCAAATCCGATCTGGGTCACTTTCATATGTGGTACTGAATCCGATGTTTTAGAAAGCGACTGCTGTTTGAACGGTCGTGTCGCATTAAATCCGTCTTTTACGTCACTGACTTGTCGCTTGAGCAGGATGGGGGTAGTTTCTGTGTCTTCTACAGAAATCCTTGAAAAAGTTATAATTGATCTCTATAGGGTAGTTAGATAGCTCTCCTCTCACTCAAATTCATACAGATGAAACATTGTAAGCTTGTTGGCATTAGAGAAGAAGTTGTTGAAAGAAGACAAAGTTCCTAGTTGTGGATGATAAAATGATAATTGTAGAGTCAGAGGAAATTTGGGAATGTTTCTGCCTCTCACTCTCTTGCGTGGACCTTTTTGCTTATTAAAATTAAGTAATTTATTATTTTCATTTCATTTCACTTAATGTTTCAGAAATGTAACTTTGTAGCAATCCCACCAATAAGGCCAGTTCAAACATGATCAACACAACATAGTAGTGATGAACCTCACTTCAATAATTTGTTGAAATTATTGTTGGTATCAACAACTGTTTTGTTTTGCTATTGCATTATCCAGTTATGGATTATAGAAATGTTTTCACTTCCACGTGGAAGCTGAAGTTAAACCTATAGGTATCCTATAGCCAGAGTGTTAAATGTCATCTGTGGGGGTGTCCAAATTGATGGGCTGCATCTTCATGAGGCCGCATTTGTAGACTGATTACGTCACAGCGACGTAGGCTGTCCAAATTCGTAGACTCCTCAGAATGCGGCCGACAAATGCGTCCTCATTTCTCCAGATTTTGAGGATGGGTCCGGTGTATCCTTCGTGGCCCACCATATCCCAGAATTCATAGCGCGGCCCAGCGCCAAATTCATTTCCAGTAATGGCGGCCGCTACTGTTTTAATATTGCTCTTATTACTCTTTCTGGGCCACTAAATAAACTTTTAACATATTTTCAGGCGAGAATGTAGCTGTGTAAACTTCAAATATCTGCTCGGTTTATCAAGACATCACATATTTGCAAACGTGCTCTGACGGTTTGGGAGACGCCTGTTCCCCACCAGCTCGATAGCTAGCCGGCTGGCGAGAACACCGAACTCCCGGCACATCCCCCGCAGTCTTCCGCTACTCGGGTTAAACATGATAAAGATAGATAACTTAAACATGTTATTGTTTGGCCTTTTTTAGTGTTTTATTTCTTCCTGAATAAATCGGCTTGGCTGAGATTACAGCTTAAACGTCAAAAAGTGTGAGATGATGGAGAGTTTACTTCAGTGTCCTGTTATATGATAGCAAGGAGCAGACGGCTACGCCCACGCGTACACGGCTGCTTTGGTCACTGAAAACGGAGATTTTTAAGAACTCCCGCCAGGGTGGAGATTTTCAAAAACTCAGTTTTTAGTGTTAAAGTGTGAACGGAGTTATTTTTCCAAAACTGCATGCATGGACGGGATTTTTTTAACGAAAACGGAAAATCTCTGTTAGACGTGCAGTCACGTAACAATGCAAGATCATGGGATTCATGCTACCTTATGTGAGCAGGTTGTGGTTAAGCCATTATCATACTTGTGCAGAATTAGAGGACGACTGTGAAAGACTATAGCTGCAGATGTTTCCTTTTCAAGAGGATGATTTTTATGGGGATGTGCATGTCTGTGCTAACAATTCCATTGGATTAATTGGAGAGAGTGTTATCTGTGACACGCTCTTCATACAGTAACTGAAGCAGCTAATTTGATGTGGAACAGGCTATATTAAGACTAGGGATGTCCCGAGCTGATATTTATAATTTATGGCAACTTTTCAGTCCAACTGACCTAGCTCTGGCTGAATAAAAAGCACTTGCGCTTCTATTCTAAATTAACTCTAGACTAATATAGAAATGGCTTAAGAAAGCTTTCAGTTTTTTCCCTTTGTGCACTTTATTTTGACATCCTAAGGAAGGATTTTTAGGACAGTGGCATCATTTTTAAAATATTCTTCAGTTTTTCATTATGAAAAGTCGGCTAGGTCTATACGGCATATATAGTCTACATATATGGATTTCTTTTTTTTCTCTCCTTGGTCTGCTGCCCAGTGGTTGTTAAAAGCTGGCTTAATAAAACGAGAAGTAATGCAATGCCTCTAGACATCAATATTTAATGAATAACCTATAAAGTAGAATGTAGGCCTCTATAGAGTGGATGGATGGTCTGTAACAAGTTCAGTGAGTCTGTGTATTGACTTGTTATGTGTGAAAAGTGTAAATTTGCATACCATTTGGCATGCTGGTGTGTTAGCTTTAAATACATCTGTGTATTCAGCCTTTCCCCCAATGATTTCTCTCCTTCTCTGACCCAGTTAGCAGAGCCTATTTCTGCCTCATTAGTGTGGATGCTTTTTAAGCATCCGCAGTATTCAGTCTTGGTGTTAATCAGTACATGTATTTTTATAAAGTAAACTGTAGCTTTGGTTATTGGTAACTTGCCATTAAATGCTCCAAGTTACCCTAAAATATATATGGGGAAAAAATGACATCAGACTTCTTAGTGGTGTAAAAATGTGACGTTCTTTGTAGAGGAACTTATGTAATGGGAACATTTTGAAAGGAGTTTGTTTACCGAACGGAAAAGAGGAAAGAAAAGAGGTTCTTAGAAGTAAGTCCTGCCAGGCATGGTCTGTTGTAATAATAGCTACAGATAAGCTTGGTATTATTGCCATAAGCTGCCTTTATAATGTACAGCGTAACTGATTTTATGTGCAGTAGGCAGAGGAACGCATTGTTTTCAGAATGTCTTTCTGCCTTCTACATTTTTTTTAAACGTTCGCTTTCATTGACAATATTATTAACACTTTATCACTAAAGTATTATACATAACAGTATACAAATATTGTTAAGCACACAGTGTTTAATCAGCAGTGCATCCATGAATCCTTGTGTTTGGTCCCAATGTCATATTTGACAGCAGGCTGAGGAGCTGCTAAATTTGATTTTGGGTTAAAGTGTTCTCCTTAGGCTGATAACGTAGGAAACAGTGTGCTGTGGGCAAGTCACAGAGAAATTGATATTGGAAATACTCAATTAGACCAGCAGTCAGATCTAATGATATTATTTCCACAGAAAACAAAACAAACAAGTGTCTCTATTAATAGGCTCTGGTTGTATTATTGACTTCCAAAAGAACTGCCCTCTTTGAATTTAAAGGGGAAGTGAGACAGTTCAAACTTTTCAATGTACTACTGGATACTGTTATAGTGCTTCCTGCAATTTCTTCACAAAGCTTTACAGAACTTAAATACATAAATGTTTTTTTTTCTGAGGAAGAGTTTGAGGGTCCACTATTATTTGCAGTATTTTATTAAAATTGAAAAATTTAGGGTAGAACAGGAAGAGATCAGTGTGAGAAAGACAAAGCCACCCATCGCTAATCGTTCGCGATATATCTCATAATCATTAACCAAACTTTAATGTATCAGTTCAAATATTGGGATCTAAACATCATTATGCAGAAGTTCCTGAAGTCGTGTGGAGCATACAATTAAGTATTTCCTCATTTGCAGGTGATTTTACTAAACCCACAATGGCTCCAATGGCAATGTGACTTTCTGAATGAAAACCAAAGGGGAACGCAATGCCCTGACACACCCCCTGATCTCCCCACCCCCTCTCCAGCCAACACCCTTGATTTGAAATTGATGCTTCCTTTGCTTTATTGAAATGTGTGACAGTGGGAACTTTTGTTTAGCAGGATTCAGTATCCCATATAGATGTATTAAGGATAAAGGCACCCAAAGGGGAAGTGGAGCAGAAACTGAGTGTCAGTGCAGTCCAATGTGTTTGCAGCTGATTGGAGATGCCTGAATAAGTCAAAATCCCCCTCCTTTTCCTCCCTCTTTCCTGCTCTATAGCTCTGTTGTGCTCAATAAAGATAGCAGAAGGATGAGCCAAACTTTCTAGCTGGCTCAGTTTGTCTCAAATCAGCTGGCAAGGCTAATACTTTTCCAGACTCACATTTACAAGAGTGACGTGTTGTGTTCTGACCTGAGAAGCAAGATCATGTTAAATTTGTTTTTATTTTCAGTCATACTGGTTTTCCCTTGTAAAAGAAGAATATTTTCAATGTATCGTACAGTGTGTTAACATTTCCTTAACAATGAATCATTCTTTTATTAAGACATTAAGATTATTGCCACAAAACATTATAAAAGAATATTAAAAAAAAATAATTTGAACAATATGATTTAAAATTTCAAAAACAAAAAACATTTGCTGAGATTTTTTTTTTTTACGTAAGTATGATGAACATCACTTCCACTGCTGCTAAGGCAACCCCTACCAAGCATGGTTCAATATGATGGCTGGAAAAAAAGAGGTTCTTTTAACCTGAATTTGACTACTTAACATGCACCATGATGCTTCTTTTAACAAGCCTTTAAAAACTGTTAGACAAATAAGCACCACAGCCATGTTTATTCTATATGAAGCTGTCTGGTGCTCACACATTGTGATGCTAAACAGATGATTGCCTCAACATGTTAAAGGGCACCTCACTGCCTCATAAGGACCCAACTGTTTTGAATTCCAGTGCCTATCAATCTAAGAAGCATCTCATATCTGCTTCTATTTGCTAAAAAGTTATTGCAAGATTGTTTCACAGTTATTCTAATGGTTGAATCACAAATTGAATAGTTCACTGTCAAGCCATTTATTTACTTCTGCTGTAACTTTATATGATTAGTTTGTTTATTTTGTTAGGATTACCCATTAGTATTTTTTTCAACTTGATTGATATTTTCAGTGTTTTATTTATTGTAAAAGTCATTGCATGTTATATAGCAGGGTTTTTTTTAGTGTTTTGGCCTGCTTTCTGTCAGCATGGTGGACTTTCTGACCATCGAAATAGGCAAAAATCTCTTTTGTCATGTCATGACAAAAACGTTCAAAACTCAATATTTACAATTCCAAAAAAGGAATGAAATTGCATTGTTGTAGCAGAAATCTTATTTATGACTGCAACAAGGACATAGAGAAATAACACTTGTGTGTTGTCGCCCACATTTCAATATGTTTTGTACTAATTTTTTTCAGTATTGCACTGTGAATTAGATTTAATGTCTAATATCTATAATAATGTAGCTCCATGTCACATGCAGTTACACTGCTAAAATGTCACAGTGTAACTGCATGTGCTTAAACTGTTGGTGGTGCATTTAACTGAACCTGTTGTGGGGTTTGTATTGAGATGTAAATATCAGTCTTGAAGCATCTGTAAGAGCAGTTTCGCTCACTCGAATGTACTGGGTTTTTTTTAGTCAAACATTAGTTTGACTCACAACAAACAAAGGCGCTGTCCCACCCTGTAGGATAGGAGACATGCTACACCTGCCCGACTAGCTCTGTGCAATTAGCATTCGCAACTATAACCTGCAGCAAAACTTCTCTTAAAAAAAATATTCAAGTGTTCAGTTAAAAAAAAAAAAAAGCTGTTAGTGTGGCAGCTTCACAGGTAAACCCCTACAAACATCGTAACGATGTTTTTACGGTGATCGGTGATTGTTAACAGCATGTCTTCCTCTCTCTCTCTCTCTTTGTTTTTTTCATTAAATTGATCCAGTTTCACAGGCTTCCTGAAGCCTGACTTTGACCAAGAGGAGAGCTTGTTTGGAATGCAATAACTGTAGTTTGTAGTTTTGTAGGTGCTCCATAAACAATTATTCCGTTTGTCTCAAGGACACTATGAATGTAATGAATGTACACGTCTTGTGACCTGAATAGCGATGACAGGTGACGCGTCATAACTGGTTTCTGTGTGAGAACAGGTTTGACGTTCAGGGCTTTGTCCGAAGTGCAACATTTACCCATTTGAGTGCTTGGTTTTTCTCACTGTGTTTGCATACAGGGCTTTTCTTGAATCTACATTTGATACCTGCAACCTAAACCGAGGTCAGCAAACAAGTGTCTAATTTCCATGGTCATTTTCTATCCATAATAAGTACATCACATTACAAGGGACAGAAGGCTATTGATGTAGAGCTACATAATGATGATGAAGCTACTTTTTGTAAGCAATCTTTCACAGCACTGTGATAAATACACGGTATACCAGTTTTGCTGAGGACTTATTGTTCAGTAACTTATTAGAAATGGTTGCTACTGCTTTTAAAGGCACATCTACTAAGCTCTTTTACTGTGTATGATAACAACTTAAGGAGTATAATGATCATATTTCGAAGAACCCCTAAATTATATAGGCATTGATTAAAAGAAATATAAGATTAAAAGTCTATATTTTGCTGTACATCGATATTCCAACTGCTTGTATTCACTCATGTGATATGATAATCTTGCAGCTGCTTAGTCTGTATTTTACAATCTCACCTCTATACATGATCTCATAGATTTTTTTTCAACAGGAAATGAGTAATTCTTTTTCTTCTCTACAAGATAAACTGATAAACTGTGCTTTGCACAAGGTTATGCTAAGCTAATGAGAGTATGGAAGCAATTGTGCTTTATTTTATTCTGTCCTCAGGTTCATAGTTTACTGGGTTTCTGTTTTGTTTTTAAGTAACATTTAATGATCAATTTCCATGGTTTGCAGAAGGAAAATGCAGCAGTTGTCTACATTGATACATAGCTCTGACCTGAATGTGTCTGACCTGGTTATTGAGACTTGGCAAACTGTATCAACCTCCCCTTTTTTCCCCTCCCTCTCACATGGCTAAATACAAACAAAGAAGTGACTATATCAGATACCTTGATCAGCCTCGTATCTGAATTTACCTTGGAAGTACCATTTTTCACCAAGTTCTTTTGAAAATATATGTTCTCAAGTTACTGTGATTGTTATCATTGCATTAAAGAATGGTAATTTACAAAGTCACAGCTGCTTAGTATATGAGCAGATAGCCCTCCTGCTTTTTTTTGAGTTGAACACAAGCCAACATTGATCCCATAGCGCTTGAACTCCTTGTTCAATCAACGTGTTAATTCTAAGGGTTTGCCTGTACCTCACTGTAAACCAGATAAGCCAAGGTAGAGAAAACGGAGGCCGTATGTATTCAGAGTGTCATGTGGGATTGAACGTGCATAGGGTTTTGTTTTGTTTTTTTAATTAAAAGTTTTAAATAACGGGAATAAATGACATGCAAAATGCGTTCTTTTCTTTCTTTCTTTCATATGATGGTTTACACAGTCGTCATGCTGTGCTTCAGGAAGACATTGCATTGTTTCTACAGGTTATAAGGAAGTGTGATTTTACCTTTATTCCTACAGGATGGGTCTATTGACGCTTGGGTTTAAATAATAATTTTGCTCATTATGAACAAAAATTTTTTTTTAAACTCTGCAGTCAAGTTTTTTAAATATCCTAAAATAAATGATACAATATAAAACTCGGGGAGAGTTTGTATCACTATTTCCTATGTGCAAAGGATCCCAGAGGTTCATATTTAGCTGGATATCATATTTAATTAAGTACTTACCGGCAGACAGGATCCTGGAGCAGGCAGCTATTTATAACCATAAGGATTTTCTTCACATGCAGATTCATTGATCTTTGTAAGAGTTTTCACATGCTGTGTGCAATGGAAAGAATTACCTCTGTTGTCCAGTTTGGATTGTGCTATATTTATGCAGCCATTTAGGCAAAACCTTTAACCGGGTCAGTGGTGGAACTTTTATCTTTCCTAATCTCATTCTGGTCTTGAAATTGAGTAGCTGTTGCTGATTTGTGATACAACCTCACATAAATGATCCTGTAATTGTTTTTAACAGAGTTATAGGCTCATGTAGAGGAAATGTACAAGGAGAGACAATCTAGAACGTTCCTTTCCTTCTCATTCTGCGATTCCTTTGCTTGGGGTTAGACCTCTCAAACATTATGTGCAGAATTATGTGTAGAAATAGGGTATGTAGTAATAAGCGAGGATAAAAAAAACAATAAGAAAAAAACCAATTACAAGCAAAGTACAGGGTGGGCCATTTATATGGATACACCATAATAACATGGGAATGGTTGGTGATATTAAAGTCCTGTTTGTGGCACATTAGTACATGTGAGGGGGCAAACTCCTCAAGATGGGTGGTGACCATGGTGGCCATTTAGAAGTCGGCCATCTTGGATACAACTTTTGTTTTCTCAAATTATGGATACTGGATGCCTGTGCTGGCATTTCTCCTGCGGTGTTGCTATCAGTGTGTGAAGAGTGGGAGAAGAGGGTTGCATTGACAATCCAACACAATGGGCAGCACATAGAACACATTTTATAAGTGGTCAGAAACTTGTAAATAACTCATGAAAGAATAAAGTTACATTGAAGCCAAGCACACCATTGTTTTTCTTGTGACATTACCAATAAGTTTGATGTGTCACATGGCCCTCTTCCTATTGAAAAAACAAAAGTTGTATCCAAGATGGCCGACTTCTAAATGGCCACCATGGTCACCACCT
>VUQR01015031.1:14448-33042 GCA_015108515.1 Hemichromis elongatus | reverse complement strand
CTTATTCCCACAGTTCTCCTGCCTGATCTCATCAGTCGGATGAGGAGGCAGCTCCCGGCATAACTCTGGACAATGTCGTGTGACTCCCAGAAAATGTGGACAAAGAAAGGAAGACGTTCAATAAACTGTGTTTGTGTGAAGGAGAGTACATTTTGTACAGTCCGTGTGTGTGTGTGTGTGTGTGTGTTATTTGTGCACTAACCATGTGTAAGCAATAAGTAAAGTAGGGGTAAAATATCTCCCAGCTTTCATATGTACAGGAGTGTGTATGCCTTTTGCAGTCGTCTCACATCATGCGTTTGTGTATTCGTGCTGGTGCGTCTTTGTCAATCCTCACACTCACATGTTCCACATTGCGTCTGATTGGACAGGAGTGACTGTCATTTCCTCTCCAGCTCCCGTCTCATTTCCTCTCTTCCTCTCTCTGTCACCCAGGTCAAACCTATACAGAAGCCTCTCCTCTCCCATCCATTGCTCACTTCCCTCAAAGACTGTTTTCTCATACAGATAATGAAGCATATTTTCCAACCTGTCAGTCAGCGTATTGTGTTCTCACTGTTTTACACCCTTATTGAGAGAACAAGAGATTTATGTGTTTATATTGCACCACTCCCATTTATTTCATTATAGTACTGAATGCTTGAGACCCGATGAACATGCCTAAACATG
This sequence comes from Hemichromis elongatus, assembly GCA_015108515.1. Taxonomy (NCBI): domain Eukaryota; kingdom Metazoa; phylum Chordata; class Actinopteri; order Cichliformes; family Cichlidae; genus Hemichromis; species Hemichromis elongatus. The sequence goes on along the minus strand of VUQR01015031.1, from coordinate 32,373 downwards.
TCTGGATGGACACTAGAGGAACTGCAGTTGTTGGCATTTCCATGTTTGCTTTGTTTTGTAGAGCTGTTGTTTGCTGCTTCAGTTTGGTGCGGATACATAACATGTCCGCATAACAAAGATTCTCTGTTTAAAACTAGGAGTTGGGTTGCGTCAGAAATAGTATCCAGTTTAAAAGTCCTTCAAACCAAATATTCAGTTTAATTCAACTTTATTTATACGGCACAGTAGCACAGTTCCCTCAAGGCAATGTTTGCATCCACATATCCAAATATGTAGATCTAAACAACTTCTGTTATATTAATGTTGCATATGTTGCATTAATATTATTATTGACTTTAAAAGTCTTGACTTTATTACCCCATTGTGATTATATAAAGGACATAAATTCCTCTTCATGATCCAAAAGCTGGTGAAGTCTTAAAAGTGGGCCGATATAATTCCTACATTATACAGCCATACTGAAAAACAGTAGCTGTCAAACACGGAAACATTGCTTGTCTAATGGAAGAGATACCATGTACGTACAGCCTTCTGGTAAGAGCATGGACCTGTACAAGTACTACAAATCATCAAAACATTGGAATACATGAGCATAAAATCGTATTTAGCGTAAAAGAGTAAGTTAAGGTTGAAAAGTTTACAACTAAAGTTTCTAAAGCAAAGAATTGTAAACCATAAATACCACAAGCAGCAGCCTGGAGATAGTCTGCTGCTTGTCTTGCCCAGTTTGAGATCAAAGCCCTTCAGAAATTTCTGTCTCCTGTAACTCCTCCTCTGTCTCCTTGGCAACTTTCCCCATTGTTTGAATAAGACACCAAAGAAATAACAAAAGGGTGAGTGACCACTCTCTTGTCTTTACAGGAAAAAGAAATACCACAATAAAAATGCCTGCAGATTTTTGTTGGAACCTTTATGGCACTAAATTTGAACCAAGCTCATGAACACTGGGTGCCCTGAAGCCCCGTGATACGACAATATGTGCGAAGTGTATTTTTCTATCCTTGCTCCCTAGATTAGTTCTCGTTTTGCTCCCTGTTATTCTGTCTCATGTGGTTTTCTCCAAGAAGTTGAGATGGTTGGGAAGTCTTTTGTTCTTCTCTCTGTGTCATTTGGGGGAAACGGGGTCATTTTTGGCCTAATGAACAGTCAAAACTACAAGGGGGCAAAGAGCCCGAGAGGATAATGCGCAACATGGGTCACAGGTCAGATTCAAACCCAACACTGCGGTTGAGTGGCGGGTACTTGAGTCCATTGAGCAACATTTGATATACTGTACGTATGACATTTATTGTATGTCTGTCTGCCCTAGAAGGGATCCTTCATCTGTTTCTAATCTAACCTTTTCTTTTTTCTATCTTTATTCAGCCAGGGGAGTCTTTTCTTATCTAAATCAAATGTGATAGGATAGATTATATTGTACAGAAATACACACACATATATATATATACACACACACATATATGTGGGATTCATTTTGTGCATTTGATGTAAAGAAGTTGGGACAGGATAGGATGAAAGTTGGAAGAAAGGAATGAAAGAGGAAGAAGAGGAAGACAAAGGATGAGAGGAATCAAGGAACGACTTAGACATTTTGACTGTAGGCTGTGTGAGTTGATGAGGAGGAAATCCCTCTCTGCCTAAAGAGGCTTCCTCTGAGGGGCTTTAAACACACATGGGGCTGCCGTGGATCTTCAGCTCAGCAGTGATAGAAAACAGATCGCCCAGCTGTTTAGTGGAAATGTTGAATGGTTGGGATGTGAAGGAAGGGGTAATCATAACTTGCAGCATGGAAATTAAAGATGACTTAGTGTATGTAGCTTTTAAAGGCATTAACTGTTTTGTCAGTCAAGAAGTAACATCATAGTGATCTGGAAACCACATGAATTTGCTTAGAGCACATTAAAATGTTCTTTGATTTTGATACTGTGTCGACTTTGATACTTTCCTCAGTCCTTTCCTGCAGTTGTTGCCTTCTACATTTTCTACAAATTTTTGTGTGAGTTTTTTACTGTTGGAAAACCAAAGTAAGTGTTTTTAATCCAGTAAAAAGTTTATGAACGGGGGAGGATGTTAACCCCACCCTAACCTTAAGTGATGAGTCGCCATTGACCAGTTGGATGTGAATTGCTTGATAATTAATAATGGCAAGTAGCTTAACCCTTACTCCATAATGCTTTTTAACTATAATATATTGGAGGGCCAAAAAGATAATCAAAGAATAGTAGAACAGTTCCCCAAAACTGAATAATACCTTTAAAACTACCTCTAAAGTCTTTATTGGTAATGACCCAAAGCCTAGATTTAACCCCATTCCTAACTAACCCTATGACCCCATCCACACATACATCAATATTTTGTTAAACTTAGCCATTTTTATGCATTTTGGTCTCTTTGTCAACTTGGGAAAAAAAAGGGGGGGGGGGGATCACTGAATATTGAGTATCTGAAAAAAATTGCAGATTTTTAATTTGACATATATGAAAATGGAAATTTTATCTTGTAACGCCAAGATCAGTAGCAACCCTCTCTGCCACACCTTTCTTTTAGTCTGTCGATGTGGTAGTTCATGTCTTCTGCAGGCACTGGGAAAGAGGTGTGGCATGTTTCTAATCAGCAGCAATGGCAACACCTGGGCCCATTGCATATACCACTGACCATATTGACTACACATGCCATGGTTAATTTTGCTTTTAAAATTAAAAAGAAGCTGCATTTTAATTGGCCATTGGCTCATAGTTTGCTTTAAGGTTAGGATTATATTGTCACTTGGTATTTTGCCATAGTCTTGATAGCACTTGAAACACGTGAATAGAGATATTGTTCAAAATGAATACAGAAAAGTCCTTGTTTTGTTTTTTGTTTTTTAAGAAACAAACAAACTTGTATGTCTAGATGTAGCTCGTGTTTAGAGAAACGCAGAGGTGCATTTTTGGTAAAAATCTGGATAGTTTTTGAAGTGTTCCCAAAGATCAAGTTGGCATTAATTTGCTTATTTAGTCTGAAAAAAAAACCCCCAAAGCACTACCCCATGTGTGTTTATTTTTAAACATTTCGTTTGACCTTCTGTATCTTCATCTCTCTGCAGCGATTTGTCCATGCAGTGGGGTCAGCTGTCCAGGCCTTACTCCTCCACTGACCGAAGCAGCTCCCTGGGCTCCATGGAGAGCTTGGACACACCTACACCCACTACGCAGCCATACTCCGACTCTCATAATTCACCAGTCGATCCCACCCTCTTCAACAACAAGAGAGACTCTGCCTACAGCTCCTTCTCCGCCAGCTCAAACACATCTGACTACGCGACAGTCCCTCTGAGACCCGGTGAAGCCAACTCAATGGATAACCTCTTGTCTTGTCAAGGCTACCCTGTTAGCAATACCTCAACCATTTGTGATTTACCTAGTGAAAGCAAAGATGAGGTGCCGCTGATCAAACCGAAGTCCAAATCACTGACTAGGCCGAGACCGAGGCCCACCGAGGTAAAAGAGCGACCCTCGTCCTGCTGCTATGAGCAGGAAGGGAGGGGTGGAGGCTTTGAGATTCTAAGAAATGGAGAAACAGGAATGGAAAGAAAAAGGAACCCTCCTCAGCCTCCAACCAGAAAGGATAGTTTTAGGGCAACCCGGAGTCGCCCCAATTCCACCAACCCACGTTGTGCTTCTGCTCCTATTGAACATTCTGGTGTTTCTTCTTATTTTGAGGAAAACAAGCTCCCTCTTAATCAGGAATCAGGAATTCATAATGGCTTCCCTGCACCAGGAGAAGGTGGCCAGAGTGGGAATCCTTTTGAGAAGGATACTTTAGATTTGCACTGTATCCAAAATCAGATGGAAGATATTAGACTTATAAAATGTGACACTAGTGCTCATAAAGACTACCAGTCAGAGAGCACCTCAGAAAACCTCTCTGAACCACTGACAACTTCCTTAATCCCCAACCTCCCCTCTGATTCTGACGCCTTGCATGCAGAAACCTCCTCCGAGGTTCAGGGGCACTCCTGTATCTCCCACACCCAGACCAAGCACTGCTCTACTGTACTTCACCGCCACAGTGCCCCCGAGAAGCTCCTCGCTACACAACTTCAGTTGCTGCAGTTTAACAGTGACAGCTCTTCTGTGGAACCTTGCAGTCTGTCAAATCCTTCTGAGCCCTCTTTATCTCCCTGCAGCAGCCAGTGGTCTCCTGCATCACTTAAGTCCATGAGGGAACACCAGGAAGCTTCTCAAAATCACCTTCATGCCACGTCAAACAAATGGGGAGGCAGCCGATGCTCAACCCCAGGATCTGTGTTCTTCGAAGGGGATGGTGATGACAAAGATTCAAGAGAGATTCTCAATGTGAATGGCAGTTCTCTCACACTGGATCAGCATCACATGCCATGGGGTCGCTCTGTGAGCGTGCCAGAGGAGACCACAGGATCGTCAACACAGGAAAGACTGAGCTCTGATCAAATGCTTGAGCAGGACTTTGAGCCTCTTAGTGCTGCTGCCAGTATGGATACCTTACTGGAGGAGCAAAGAGCAGTAGACAGAGGAAGAAGTGAAGAAAAAAAACAAGAAGTTGTAGAAGGTGAGGCAACTGCAAAAAAGTCCAACTCTTCCAGGAACCATCGAAGGAACCGCCGACGCAGCGAGAGATTTGCCACCAACCTGCGCAATGAGATTCAGAGGAAAAAGGCCCAGCTTCAGCGCAGTCGGGGTCCAGGAGGGTTACTTTGTAGTAAGGAAACTGTCCAGGAGGAGGATCCAGATGTCAATGAGGAGGGAGATGCAGAACAGCCAACCCAGGAAGAGGGTGCCAAGGCTGCATTTGCCTCTCCTTCACTTCCCCAAGATTCCCAGACCTCAGATCCAGTCACACCATTAAACACCTCAAGTGAATCAGGCCATGATGTCTTGAGGTCTCACTCTCCATCCCTAACCTACCCTCAGAACAATAGTTTGTCCGAGTCCGTCCAAATTCTGGACCCAGGCATTCCGAGTTTCGGTGTCGGTTTCCGAGTCGTGGAGGAACCAGCTCCTGCTGGCAAGGCCCGCCGTTGGCGTTGGACCCCTGAGCATAAACTCCAACCAGAACCCGAACAAGACAGACAGTGCAGAGTGTCCAATGAGAGAGTTTTAGGAGTCACTGGGTCTCGTCATGGAGTTTGTGCTTTCACCTCATCATCTACATCAGCATTAGGCCGCTCGTCTTCAGGTTCGAGAACTGAGGATTCTGATATCCTTCCCTTTGCAGATAGAATGAAGTTTTTTGAGCAAACGAGCAAGGGCGTGTCTGTTTCAAGTGCCCTGGGGGCTATCCGCAGCACCAGAGCGGGAGAGCCTCCAAACCTAAGGAGATATTCCTATCAGGGGGGACAGCAAGAAAGCGCTCAGCTTTCAAATACTGTGGAGGCCAGGAGGCAATCTGTGAGTAACAGCAGGGAGAGGCAAAAAGAAAAGGAAAGGGAGAAGGCGAGAGAAAGGGAGGAGAGGTTGAGGGAGCGAGAGGAGAGGCTAAGAGACCAGGAGAAGCAGCAGGAAAAGGAAAGGCAAGAGAGGGAATTACAAATGGAGAGGGCAAGGATGAGGGAGATGGAGCGGGAGAGAGAGCGAGAGGAGAGGGTCCGGCAGTGGGAAAGGGAAAGGGAGCTCGAGCTAGAAATGGAAAAAGAAAAGGAGAGAGCCAGAGAAAGAGAGCGACTCCAAAATCAAAGAGAGAAAGAGCTTGAGAGAGAAAGAGAGAAGGAAAGGGGAGAAGACTGTCAGCTCACCTCTCATCAGGAGTTTTATCGCAGCTGTGGCTTCACAGTAAAAACTCAAGACTTCCAACAACACAATGAGAACTTCCACAACTTCCAGCCCAAACCTCAGATATTCTCCCACAGCCAAACCCAGAGTCACGTCCCGCGATCAGCTTTTTATCCAGTCAGCACTGTTTCCCAACGTCAAGAGAACCGACAAGCTCTGCAGCCGGGATTCTCAGCACAGAGCTACACATCTGCAGAGGTAAGAGGGATGCTCCAATTTTTTTTCACTTTGCCCCAATTAAGTGAGCAGGAAACATGGTAATACCCCAGATACGACTATACAACAGCATCGGCAAAGTAGAGTTCATTTATTGTCCCTTTTTAAAAACAAAACAAACAAACAAATAAAACTCATTGACTTCATATTTTACTCATTTACTTGTATATTTATTCTCTGACTCACCTGCAGTAACCCTACTACTCATACTGAGGAAAGAGTCAGTAAAAAAGCAGCCGTGTTAGACTCTTTTTTTTAATTATACAAGTTTTTGTGGTTTAAGTATTCCCATCATGTAAAAACATGGACTTTTCCAATCTAGTTTTGTTTTTTTTTTTATGTCATTCCATTTCACAGTAATAGTTGCTTTTTGTTGTAAGGCAGACTCCAAAATATTAGAAAGAAACCCCAACAATTAAATTACCTGTATGAGCAGGCACTTGGCTACAGTGGGAAGGAAAAACTCCCTTTTAAGAGGAAGAAAGCCCAGCACAGTTTCTAAGTCCATATTTTGTTTCTTGGCCTCTTTTAAAGTAACTCTGTGGGTTATGGTTCAAAATATAATAATAGTAATAATAAAGTCTAAAAACTGAAACTAAAAACATCTAATTTATTTTCTTATAGGAAAATTTACAAGAGAAACAATAAGAGCAGTTGGAAAAATAATAATAAAAATTGTTAATAACAAAAGCGTGCTTCCGCAATATATTTTATTTAATATAACAGTTGTTTATTTTTTAAAGAAATATCCTAAACATGCAAAAATTATTATATTTTTATCTGGAGGGGGCGGTTGCTGTACAGTGGACAGGAAATACTGAAATCCACAGATCAAAGGGACGTCTTTTGATTTTATCTTTGTATTTTTTTGCTTTTAAGGCCTTAAAAAGCACTTTAGTTAACATTTAAACTTTAAAAGCAAAAATGTTATTTTATGCTTCAGTATATTAAACCTCACTTTAAAATACTTCTTAAAAGGCTCATTTATTTTGCTTTTTTGTGTAAAACACATTATGCATCCACAAGTCCTTCAGCTAAACCACTATTCGCTATCTGTGTTATCATATTGAGGCGCTGATCTTGAGAGGCAGCCTGCCCAAGTTGAATCACAGCCTGTGTTCCAGCAGCATTGAAACTGAGTACCTCCTTATAGAATGAAAGTAAACTTTTCTCCTGGACCGAGCTGAGATGTCCACCGGAGACTGGAATCTCGCTCCTTTCTACCAGCACCACAAAGGGATCGAGTGGCCTTGCTTGGATGTTGGGGCTAAGTGGCCGCTCAGTCCAAGTGCTCCGCGGTTGAACGGTCGGTTTGAAGCCGAGCCTCTCATCCTGCATGCGGTCTCAGTCTGAAATTCTCGTTCAGCGGATGGTTGCAGCAGAACTCAGAGAGAGAGAGAGAGAGAACGAGCAGCGGCGGCGGGACACTTGTGTCAGCGATAATAGCAGCGTAGGGTTACATCTTTACCACAAATTGATTCGAGTCTTCTGGGGGGGGGCACAGACCCTCGTCTGAACTTTTGCTTCTTCTGTGAACTCGTACACATTCGTGTCCTCATCATTCGACACCAAGCAATCCACGCTGACATTTGTTTTGGACTAAATGTCCTTTGAATTCAGCAGATGTTTGGTTCAGGACACTTCTGTGAGGTTTCGCCACACCGAGGCCTCCGGGGAGCCGTGAACCTCGGCCTCCTCGGTGTCGGCATTCTTCTCAAGTCAAAGGTTGCCAGTTTGATGCCACAGCGATAACCCCGTGTGTTTAAATCTGTTGTTGACAAGGTCTATTGTTTTTTAGTGGTAACAGATGTGCTGGATGGGTGATAAGGGGAAACCTTAATATCCAGGTGTCTGTGCGAAGGTCAGCAAAAAAACTCACTCATTTCACACAGTTCCCATTTGAAATGTGAAGTGAGGTTTATGCTGTCATTAAGGTGTGTGTGTGTGTGTGTGTGTGCCTGTGTGTTCATGTTCCTGTGTTTGTGTGTTTTGGATGCAGGAAGGAAACCAAAATCTTTGTGGCCACTTTTATTATTTGTGGTCTGTCACTGAGTGAAAGCTGTGCCTTTAAATTCAATTGATGTTTTGCAAAATCTGATTACTTTTTTTCCCCCCTTCTAATTTTACCTCCCACATCATTACAAAAACACTGAATCTACTCTTTGAAGCAATATATCCTTCCTCAAAGGCTGTTAGTGGTTATTTATACTCAAAATGAAACACATTCATGATAATCACTGAGCTGGCAGAAGATTACATTCACTTGGAAGACTTGACTTGGTTATGCAATTATTTTTAGATAAAGATATCAATCCGTACAGCCTAATATTATTCTATCAGTCTGGTTTTTAGCTTTGGCATGATTTTATACTGGAGGTGATGGGGGAAATGGACCAAGACTAGCCACAGCATCCACTGAGAGATGTCTGCGATGGCAGGTGGGAACAGGGCGAGGCTGAGGCAACAGTAGAGTTGTGAGCTTTGAGACATCTGCGGGGTAGCCACGTAAAGAATGACGATGAGCCGAACAGCATCACCAGAAAGCAGAGTGGGTGGGAGTCGATGACAGTCGGACAAAAACCATCTTTTTACCTGTTCCCATCCATCGCAGGTTTTTGAAAAGTGGCAAAGCTACAGAATAAAGAATGTTAACAACCTGGTTAAATGACAGCAGCCGTCAACTGCTCTGTCACTGCAGATCCTACAGGGTTGTGTCTATGGGGGGGCATGGGGTGTACTCAACATTTATTTCACAGCTTAACGCATTATTCTGCAGTTTTAGATTTTCTGTATAAAAATGTTTCTCTTGTATAACAACTATGGCCAAAACGTGTCATAAATGGCGTTAAGTCCCTTTTAATAATAAGTCATAGTGCCTTTCAAGTGCTTTTGAAATGGAGCTTATTATTAGTTGTTATCTTTTGGTTTTATGCTCTGCTGACATCAAGCCAAATATGTAAAATTCACTTCCAGCTGTGCCAACAGAAAAACCATCTGAATGTTCTGATTTGCATCATAGACAGTCAGAAAATATTCTCCTACAGCTGTGTGTGTGTATGTGTGTATGTGTCTGTGTGTGTATAATGAGAGTGCAAAAAGCCTGGAGATCTAATTCTGAAGACTACATCTCCAGGCTTCTTGAAGGACGTTTTAAAGCTCTTCTTTGGCTGTTGGCTGCCTTTAGTTGATTCTACACTACACAATATTTCAATTCAATTTTATTTATATAGCGCCAAATCACAACAACAGTTGCCTCAAGCGCTTTATATTGTACAATAGTACATACAGAGAAAACCCAACAATCATATGACCCCCTATGAGCAAGCACTTTGGCAACAGTGGGAAGGAAAAACTCCCTTTTAACAGGAAGAAACCTGCGGCAGAACCAGGCTCAGGGAATAATGTTGAGGTCTGAGCTTGTGGGAGGTCAGTCCATGACTGATAGTGTTTCACTCTATGTTTTCCTGTCCAAGGATGCTTTTACTGCACTGACAGTCTGTTTAGGGTCATTATCTTGCTGAAAAATGAAGTTGTTGCCAATCAGACACTTCACAGATGACATTGTATAGTGCAGGCATGGGCAACTCCAGGCCTCGAGGATCCGGTGTCCTGCAGGTTTTAGATCTCACCCTGGGTCAACACACCTGAATCAAATGATCAGTTCATTACCAGGCCTCTGGAGAACTTCAAGACATGTTGATGAGGTCATTTAGCCATTTGAATCAGCTGTGTTGGATCAAGGACACAACCAAAACCTGCAGGACACCGGGCCTCGAGGCCTGGGTTTGGACACCACTGGCAAAGTCAATCAAAATCTGATGGGACATTCTGTGTTCATTATTCCATCAATTTTGACAAGATCTCCAACACCACTGGCTGAAATGCAGCTCCCAACCATGACAGAGCCTCCACCATGTTCTACAGATGGCCGTAGACCCCTCTCTTGACTTGCTCCATACATATTAACAATGATTTGAACCAAAAATGTAAGAAATTGGATTTATTACTCCATTTAACCTTTTTCCGCTGATTTTCAGTTTCTCCCTGTTTCTCTCAAGAATGGCTTGTTGACAGCCACCTGTCCACTGAGACATTTCTGATGAGGCTTTAGTGAACAGTCGATCAACTGAAGAACTTTGAAAGCCCTTCAGAAAGCCTGGAGACTGACTGCTTGAGACCAATTAAAAAAAAAAGTCTGGCTCCTTGGAAGCAAAATATGTTTATTTTACCAACATGAAATAGTGGCTTTGACTGTAAATTAGACAATAGTGCAGTAAGATGAAAGGAGAGATCCATCCTATCTAAATAAAATCTTAAGTGAACAAACAAATCTAAAAAAAGCTAAATGTACTACAAACAGAAACATCCTGCAATAAACCAAAGATGAAGTTGGCAATCTCTTTAACTGCATCCCAGGAAACTGTTACGTGCAGGGAGAAAAGGACCCAAATGCAGGAGTCACGCAGGTGAGCGAAGAGTCCGAAATCCAATTTTTTTTTTATTACAGAACAAAAAAATGCGGAAGTCAAACAGAGCGACAACAAAGCACGCAGTCCAAGCAGAGAGCAGGAAGACTCCATCAAAAATGTACACAGAGAAGACAAGCAGAGGGGTGTACTGCAAAGGGTGATTCGCAGCAAACTAACTTCAGGGTAAACCCTGAGTTTTCAGTGTAATGAAGGTAGCTCCCTTCCTTTGCATTGCAAAAAGCAGCCTCACTAAACAGTCCTAACAAAAGTGCATTTCAATCTATATAACAATTGAGTTGACTCGTTGTAGCTCATTAGTTTTAGACATATAAATACTTAACACTCAACACAAGTTACCTCCACCTCTCTAAACCCCGTCAGCACTGCATGTTGGAGTAACGTACCAATTTCCCTTCAGCTGGGACGTGTGCTGAACGGCACTTAGCTCCAAATTGAAGCCTTCCTTCATTCCTTTGGTGTTATTAACCGGCATTAAATCTCTCCACAGACGTATCCCGCCAGGCAGCAGGAAACGAGCAAGCTCAACAGGAAGTACAGCCTGACTGAGAGGTGAGCCGCTTCCTTCTTCTGCCGCACCTTTTTTTCTTCTTCTTCTTCTTACTGACCTGGTTATCTTCACGTATTTGTTCCTGACATTTCTCCTTACTCGATCCCCTGCGTGGTTCTCCGGAGGCGTTTAGGAGCAGTCGGGCCATTGTGCGCTGGCCAGCGGAAATCCCACTCAGTCATGCCGGCTGTGATTTAACTATAATGAGCTCTAAGTGTGTGGAGCAATCACGCATGCACCAAATGTGACCATAATGATATGTGGTTGGATGTATGTTAGCGGGAGGGGGAGGGGTCATTTAGGACGCATAGTGCTCGTTAAAGGGCCTCAGACACAGAAACAGTTCAGTGACCGTGGTATGCACAAAGGAAACATTTACTGTAATTGAACCACTTTCACTGTCTCTGTGTTTTTGTTCCTGATGTGCTTTTTTCTTTTTTTTTTTAACTTTTCAGGAATAGTCCTTGTGGAAATGTCCATCTTGACGTTTGCTACTCAAACTTTGCTGTTTTTATTTAGCAGCTTATTTTAAGAGGAAATCTCGAATTTTGGGGGGAGGAAACAAACTCTTTTCAAAAGCATATTTATAACTCCTAAGAGGTTGATTCTGTTCATGTGGACGTAGTATAGTCAAAACTTTAGCAAAAATACAAACTTCACTTTAATGTCAGTAGATTAAATGTTTTTCATCAAGCATGTGCTGTTATCACTGTACCAAGAGCATAAATCAGCTTTAATATGTCTGCCTTTACAGTATGCGCACTTTGCAAATAGAGCACAGCGTCATCAGAAGAATCTTTGAAAAATGTGGCGTTTGGAACCGGTTCAAACCAAAATTTTCAACCCAACCTGCTCTAAACCACCTTTTCTGTTCAGTTTGAACCACGTTTTCTCTCAGCAGCAACGCGTCTCTTTGTTTTAAACAGATCATAGATGCATGAGTTTAACATCGTTTTGTGACATGCAACTATAAGAAAATCATGCCAGCATGCATGAAAGCAAGCACAGTGTTCTCGATTTCAGCCTGTGCCAGTGCAGTCGATGACTGGCACGCACATTATTTTACTTTTGCTTCTCTGATAAAGGAAAAGCATCAATATTTAAGATGAATTCAACAAGATTTACCATTTTCATTATCTTGGTATCAAATCATACATATATGTTCACCAGATACTTTAAGTACACTTGCTAGTGCTGTGTTCGACCCTTTTGCCTTTACATCTGCTTTAATCCTTCGTGAACAAGGTTCTGGAAATATTCCTCAGAGATTTAGGTCCATGTTGGTATGACAGCAGCACACAGTTGCTGCGGATTTGTCGGCCACACATCCGTGATGTGAATCTCCCCTTCCACCACATCCCAAAGGTGATCTATTAGACTGAGATCTGGTGGCTGTGGAGGCTATTAGAGTACATTGAACTCATTGTCATGTTCAAGAAACCAGTTAGAGGGGATCTGAGCTTTGTGACATGGTTTGTGTCCTGCTGGAAGCAGCCATCGGGTACACTGTTTGTCATTAAGGGATGGGCACGGTCAGCAACAATACACTGTGGAGTTTAAATGATGTAAGTTTACACCAACACAAACCTGAACGATGATACAAGGCTAAACCTCAGCCTGCCCTCCGAATGTCATGTGAATTGTAGCCTCGGTTTCATGGTCTTAGCTGACAGCAGAGGTGTGTGGTCTTCTGCTGCTGTAGCCCATCTTCTGCATACCTTGGCTGTAATCATGACACACTCAAAGTCTCTTCATCATTCTGATGCTCAGTTCATGCAGTCTTTACAAGTTGTCATAATAAATTCTTGAAGCTGAAGATTGAGCTGATGTGAATGTGAGAAACAGCTAGGCTGGCTCTGTCTCTGATTAGTGTTAGATGACTAAACCTGTCATCCTCGAAGCTCAGCTGAGCTCTGTTACAAGGAACTTGTGTCGCGATGTTTCTGAACTCTTCTTTTATCTATAAGCTTGACTCGCTCTCTAATTATTTATAAAATAAACATTAATTTTCTTGTGTCACTCCACTTTCTCTACAACAAAAGGGACTACCCGAGTTGGAGGCGGGAGTCCAGACCTCCAGAGAATATCGCTCAGTACCAGCAGCACCTCCACCAGCCTCGATGGGGTCTCAGACACACAGACAGCAGCACTGATGACCACAACGGCTATGCCTTTGCTCCTCCGTCTGCTCCTCTTTATCTCAGAGGTCGAGCCATGTCCGAAAACGACCTCCGCTTTGACAGCAACCAGCGCTGGTCCCCTTCAATTTCCATGGCAACCAGCCAGACCCTGAGCGAGGTGGAGGAAGTCAACACGAGACGTGGAGATGGAGGTGTTTCCAGGCAAAACAGGAAGAAGACGCCGCCTCCTCCGAGACCACCGCCCCCGAAGTGGGAGCAGTTCCACCGCCGGCGAGCGTCTCACCACACCCTGTTCTCCTCCTCGTCTGCCTCTGCTGCTCCTCAATCCATCCCTCCCTCCTTTAACTCTGCAGGGGCTCACTATTCGGCCCAGTCGTCCTCCTACGTCCCTCCACCTGACACCTCCAGGCAGAGGTCCTTCAGTCTTCCTCCAGAGAGGCAGGAAGTGGTGGAGGGTGGTTGCCCAAGATGCAGCTGCATTCAAACCCAGGAACGCACGATTGCCCCATCTAATCAGAATCAGCCTCAGTTTCAGGAACGCCTCATTACCGTTGCTCCGCCCAGCCCCATGTTCTACAGGAGGGGATTTAGGCCGGTGGCTCCGCCCCATAGAGAAAGGGAGGCTGAATCACCTCTGCCGCCGCCTCCTTCTCCTTCAGTACCACAGGAGAACAGTGTGAGCAGGTGAGACTAGAGGAAGGTTTATAAATAACTTTGTTTTTTCATGAAATGGTGATTTTTTTTTTGTTTTAGAAATGTCAGAAAATGAGAAAAAAACAAGATAATGATCAGATCCTGTTCTCAGGCATAGAAAACCAGTAGAAATCAACATTTGATGGGCTAATATTAGTCACTGTTAATATGTTAATAGACTCCGAATGTCTGTGCTTCCTTTGCTGATGTGTCAGATTATTTTAATTCTCTTGGTTCTCTGTAGTTCATCTGTGACGGACGTCAGCCGCAGCCCAGACTACGAAAAAATTACAGTCAAAGCTTACAAACAGCAGCCCAGTGTGAGACCTGGAGCCGAGTGGGAGAGAGCTTCATCCCCCAGAGTTCACAGCGACACGGCAACCTCTGATGTTTTAGAAAACGGAGGTGTCATCGAGGCTTCCGATAGATATGCTAGTCGAACTGACTACGAGCAACTTCGTGTGGACAGAGGCTTCCAGATGGAAGAGCAGCAGAAGATCCTTGAAACTGGAACCGAATCGGAGACGACCCTCAGCCCGAGCCCAGAGCACAGCCTGGAGGCTGACCTGGATGTCCCCCTGGAGACCGACATCGATGACTTCCAGGAGGAGGAGCTTCCAGGAGAGGACGTTCCCATCACCAGCGAGCTCCCGTGCTTCGCCCTCCCTGTCACGGTCCTGGAGACGGACATCGACACGCTCCCAGATTCTGAGGCGTTGCCGTCAGGCAGGACGAGGGCAGAGAGCAGCTCCCTGGAGGAGGAGCTGGAGCCTGGGGAGAGCAGCAGCAGAGAGGGGCTGAGCCTGGAGGAGCTCTTCCCCCAGAGCAGTGAGGGCGAATCAGGCACGGAGAGCTGGAGAGGAGTGCAACCCGTAGAACACAGCACAGACAGCCTGGATAGGTATGACAGGCTAAGTGTGTGTGCGTGTGTGTGTGTGTGTGTGTGTGTGTGCGCGTGTGTGCATTAATTACACAGACCATTTGATTTGTACAAGATGTAACTGTTCTGATCACTAAGCTCATTCTGTATCCTACAACCTTTCGAAAAGACTTGGTTTTTCTCTGTTAGGTCTACAAATGGTTGCAGAAACAGATGCATGATGGGTAATTGGCACCACATAGAGTGCCAATGGGTTCATTTTTTAAGCTTAAAACAGAAAAATACCCCCCAAGTGTTTTATTTTTGTCTCCAATTTTTTTTTAATGAATTGTCTTTGTTGTCACTGTACAACGATTTTAAATGCAATTTAAAACAGTCCTAAAAAATAATATAACACTATAAAAGATGTGAAAATGCATAAAAAAGGGAAATGAGTAAAAAACGTTTTTTAGTGTTTCAATCAGTTATGTTGAAAAAAACTCCCCCAAGCACTACAAAGTGTTGAAAAAACAAATCAGCATAGACGACATAAAGTTTAAAGAGTTTAGAAACACACACTTTTAAAAGTAAACTTATAAATGAATAATCATTTTCTCTTTGCCGTCTTCTCATTTATCGCCACATTTCACCGTTTTGGAGCCCAGTTGTTTTCCAGAATGCGCTTGTTATTCTCCTGCCTCATTAAACCCCCGTAATTAATTGCACTTCTTGTTTATGTGCACCTGCGATCACAGTATTTTTACAGCTTTGTCTGTTTTGCAATCTCTGTATTTTTTGCTTTTAACACTGTGTAAGTAACATAAACTGTGCCTTCTTCACAGGCGGTCGGGAGCTAGCTCCAGCTGTTCGTCCTATTACAGCACATCGACGGCCAAGGCTCAGATCCTGTCGCAGATGAAGGACTTTACAGATAACAGAGAGCGTGACAAGGATGATGAGCTGACCTACAAGGTAATTCAGGCAGCTGGTGTGGTGGAGATGAAGGGAGACGACGGCTCCTGGTTATGAGTGTTTAAGGAGTTCTTCCTCTGTGGTGCAGAAACAGCTGATGGAGAGCCTCCGGAAGAAGCTGGGAGTGCTGAGAGAGGCTCAGAGAGGACTGCAGGAGGACATCAGAGCCAATGCACAGCTGGGAGAGGAGGTGGGGACGAACTCATTCATCGGGTCATTATGTCAGCACAGTTGTCAGGACAACTCACTTATTAACATGTTGTGTTTTTCTTACTGAATCAGGTTGAAAGAAAATCCTGATTCCTGATTTCTTTTTTAAAGCGAAGTTGTTTATAACTTTGTTTTAAGATGGTTTGTTTTCACTCAGCACAGATTAAACACAAGAGATCTAATGTGCTAAGAAGAAGTGCGATGTGCAGTGCTGCAGTAACTAGACAGAGATGAGCTGATGAAAGAGCCGTTGAAGCTTGGTTAAGAAGGGAGGGGTTCATCAGTGAGCAGAGTGGCTTCAAGAGTACTATAGATGTGATTTTTGTGTTGTGTTGATGGAGAAGTGCTGAGACGTCAGCATAATAAGAATAAAAGTCAGCAAAAGCAAGACAGAATCCATGTGTGTGAATGAGAGGGAGGCAGGTGGACGGGTAAACGGTGAAGGTGGAGGAGTTTAGATACTAGGAAAAGAGGAAGGCCACAGATGTTTATGGATAAGGAAGGAGGACATGCAGAGGGTTGGTGTGACACAGGAGAATGGTAAGGATAGCCACAAGAAACCCAAATGACCAGTGCAGATATAAGTGTGTGAGAATGCGGGAACCTTTAAAGCCAATAGTGTTCAAACCATGTACATGCTTTGACTGTACTATTAATTTTCTTGCTTTTTATTGATGTGGAATGTTTGATTTTTATGTTCAGCCTGCTAGGTGTTTTTTTCTTCACTTAATTTGGCTCATTGTGTTGGATTTTTTTCTAACCAGCCAGTTTTATTTAAAAAGTTTCTGGCAGTTATGTTTTTTTTAATAACATCTTACAGATGCAGAATGACGAAGAGTGTTGATGCTGGGCGACCACATCCGCTCTGTTCATTATGTCACTGACTTACAGTGAATCTGCTCTTCGTGTTTGCTCTCAGGTGGAGAGCATGGTGGTGTCGGTGTGCAAGCCCAACGAGGTGGACAAGTTCCGCATGTTCATCGGGGATCTGGACAAGGTGGTGAGTTTGCTGCTGTCGCTGTCCGGGAGGCTGCTGAGGGTGGAGACCACGCTGGATACACTGGACCCCGAGACAGAGCACCACGAGAGGGTGAGGGTGATGAGGGTGGAGAGAAACGGGGACAAGAACAGATGTAGACAGAGTGGACTTGTAGTGCATCAAGTTTTGTTATTAAAATGCGTCTGTCTTCCCTCTATCTCGTTCTCTGCCCTGTAGCTCCCCCTGCTGGAGAAGAAGCGTCAGCTCATGAGGCAGCTGTCTGAGGCTCAGGACCTAAAGGACCACGTAGACCGCAGAGAGCAGGCTGTGAGCCGCGTGCTGGCCCGCTGCCTCTCTCCAGAGCAGCACAGAGACTACAGGTGAGATATACATGCAGTGTAGCCGGTGGGGAGTTCCAGTGAGAGCTCACTTTTCTTTGTGAGCATGTAGTCAGGAGTTCTGGGGTTGGACTCACCCAGAGACTGGAAAGTGTCACAGTTCCAGCAACATCTTGTGATTTCATGCTGGACCTTTGAATATCCAGTGGAGATGATCTAAAGCAGGGATGTCCAACTCCAGGCCTCAAGGGCCGGTGTCAGGTGCAGGTTTTAGATGTGTCCTTTATCAAACACAGCTGATTTAAAATGCTAAATTACCTCCTCAACATGTTTTGTAGTTCTCCAGAGGCCTGGGAATGAACTAATCATGTGATTCAGGTGGGTTGACCCAGGGTGAGCTCTAAAACCTGCAGGACACCGGCCCTGGAGGCCTGGAGTTGGATACCCCTGGTCTGAAGTATCATGCCAGACTGTAGCCAGGTCACCAAGGCATATAAGGGAAACCAGAATGTAACATTGGGATGAGTCTCTAAAAAGTCTGGGTGATATGCATAATGTGTGTGTTATGATGGGGGTTTTCAAGATTCTTTATTTGTCACATGCATAGTTATACAGGTACAACACGCAGTGAAATGTAAACTGAACACGCTCCTCGACTGTGCAAAAAAAGGAGGGGGGGGGGGGGGGGCGG
>VUQR01015030.1:0-10000 GCA_015108515.1 Hemichromis elongatus | reverse complement strand
GTAGAATCATGCAGATTCATGCTTAAAAGATTAACAAAGCTGGAAGGCTGAGGTGGTTAGTGGTCAATGGAGGAAGTAGACAGAAAGAACAGCTGGAGCAGAACGACTAGCAAAGGTTGTTTTTCTTGTCTCTTTTTTTTTTCTTTTCTCACGTCTTCTTTGTGAGTCACAGGGAAGCCAAAGACTCCCATGAAGAGATGATTATATCATGGCAGTTCTCTTCTGGGCCCCTGCTGAGAGAAAGAACATAGAATTAGCCAACACAGGAAGTAAGTCTTAATATAAACTTACAGAAAGTCCTCACTCATGCAACAGTGGATCGTGACTGGTTACTGCCACCATCATTGACATGTTAACAGACGTTAGGGACATTTCAATTGAAAGATAAGTCACTAAATCAATCATAATCAAGACTGGGGGTTTTCGTCTGTTTTCAAAATAAAATGTCAAATGTCAAAATGTCATTATTAACTGAAATAAGGGAAGCAGAAGGTGTAACTAAAACATGCACAAGCAAGCATGACAATGGGCTATTTGGTATTTTGGTACGCCAATATTAAACTATCTTGTGTTTCTTTTTACATGGAGGGTAAAAAAAATAGGGTATAACACATTTCCGACATTTAAAACGTCATCTAACAGAGTTTGTACGCGGAGATCTGAGTTGATATAGTCACTGCTCTCAGGTATGCTGAGAACCCACACAGGGCAATTCATTCTTTAATCCTTTTTTCCGGCGTGCAGCATTTTTGCCCTGAATCTCTACCGAGCTAGCCAGATGTGCGCAATACAAATCTGACAAGCAGCCAATTTTATTCTAATCTGGGCTCTTGTTATAAGCTGATATGTGGTTTTCTCACTTTAGAGACCGGCCAATTTAGATTTTAGTGCTCAGAGTGGCAGTGAATTAGAGGGGGGTGTTGTATTTTGTGGGCTAGTGTAACCTGCCTATTTAATCAGGAAAATATCTTGGGAAAAGACGACAGCAAAATAAAATAATCAGAAAAAAAAAATGTGTATAATATCCAAATTTTAGAGCCAAACAAAGCACGAATACCAAATAGAAAGCGATAGAAAACGTCTACAAAATTATAGTGGCTCTACAGATGTAGTTAGCAACCAGCATACCTCCAGTTGTAGAATGGACTTCCTTTCATTTTGAGTACTTAAGAATAGAAAAAAAGAGACAAATTCAGTGGTAATGCAGACACTCGAACTCACGCTCACAATACATCCACATCACACATGTGTGTTTGTCTCTTTCCCTCCATATGCAACATGCATATTCATGTAGCCTGATCATTCAGCGGATCGCTTGATTCAGTTTACTCTGCAGGTCCAGCTGTACAAACATAAACAACATCTGGATCATTTTTAGCATCCGTGCATTGTTGATAGTCTACAGTGTAGCAGAACACTGCTAGAGATTAATGAGGCATCTCGCTCGCCCTTAAAGGCACCCCTCCCACGTATGATCTTCTTTGTAGTACTCCCCCTCTTGCACCTACGAGTTATGCTACAATTCTGTGCTATGCATCTGCAGTACATGACCTACATACTACATAAGACATCAAAAAATGGCATTTTTTTGCGGGGTGGGCTTATTTGGCCTAATTATGCAATAACAGCATTGATAGTTTGCTCTAGAAACACACGCTTAATGAAAAAACAAAACAAGATAAACCCAGCTGTGCTCTTCTTTTGAAGCTTTTTTCCAATAATTTTGAAAGTGGGTGCATTATTGTTAATTATCGTATACATTTCACTTAATTAATGTCAATGAAATAACTTAGTGATTAGAACATTTATCCATTCTAAATAAAACTTTAGCCCCACTTTTGTTTTTCAACTCGTATCAGATTTCAGACTGCAGAGAAAACTAGCCCATCAGACTCATGACACAGACCCAAGCTAAATAATAGAAAGCGCTTTGATTTTTTCAGTCAGTCGTGTCACCTTGAATGCTTTTCAAAGTACAAGCGAGGAGTCACAGCAGTGGAAGAAGTACTAAGATCGTTTGCCCAAGTAAAAGTACCAGTCCTACACTTTAAAACAACCCGAATTAACATTCGAAATCCTCCATAAATATTGTTATTAAACACACTGAAAGTCTCAAAAGTAGAAAAAAATGACATTTTGAATGCCACATTATTACATCCTTAATACTGATCAATGTTGGATTCCATTGTTGAGGTGGACCCAGTTGAAACCATGTTGCATTGTGCAGTATGTCATATTCAGAGATTTACATACAGTTCAATAGTTTAAACTGTCCTAGGGGGCGACTTGTTAAAATCTTCCCTTCAGGGATAACCCTCAAAGCTGCAATATTTACTTCTAAAACATTGTTGAATATATTATTTCTGATTTTTACTTGAATGCAGGACTTGAATGACTCTCCACCACTTCAGAGATAAAACATCAGGGTGAAGACCTCAACTTGAAATTGATCTAAAGCTTGGATAGCTTAAACATTTTTCACAAAATATTTACAAGAAATGAAAAATGCTGACACTGAGAAAACTGTGAGTTTTGTATTAAACATGCAATGTATTATCTTGTGTTTGTACCTCTTAATGTTAGAGGGGTATTACAAAGAAAGCATTTCTCTCCTTTTCAGGAGAAAAAACTATATGTGAGCACTTTTTACACTCCTGGAAGTCAGCTCTATCAAAAGCTGCATTTCAACATTTTTAAGCTTTTTACCAAACCCGTCCAATATTTCAACATACCTCCAGTGTTGATGCTCTGGAGTCTGTGGTCTCACTCGGCCCTATGCTCCTGGGTATGCTGGAAACAAAATACCCAGCACCTTTGGGAATTATGGGCTGTCTCACAACCACTTTGCCCTTCCTGGTCTCTGCGAGGAACAAGCTGTACCAGTATGCATCGCTGGAGATCAGCGTGGAATCTGCGATAGTGGAGCTTCTCTGGCTGATCACGCTGTTCCTGCTGATCACGCTATTTCGATTGGCTGGAGGGATCTTGATGGCCTTTGGCTTTGGTTTTTGACACTTCAGTACAATAATAACTAAGATGGTTATCAGTAGCAGAAAGGACACGGCTCCTAAACCAATCACTAAATAGAGGTTTAGGTCCGTGAACATGTCATAGTCTAGTGGTAGCTCTGTAGTCTCTGAAAAGGCCATTGCATGTTCCACTGTTGATATCTTGATGGTGACAGTAGCAGAAAGAGAAGGTTGACCATTGTCTTTGGCAACAATTACCAGCCTCTGTTGTCTTGGGTCTCTGTAACTAAACATCCTTGTTGTCCGGATCTCACCATTATACTGATCCAGACTAAAGAGGGTTGAATCACTGATCTGAAGTAGCTGATATGTGACTCTGGAGTTCTGCTCAGAGTCTGCATCAATGGCGATCACTTTGGCCACCAAATGTCCCTTATCAGTGGACCTCGGTATCACCTCCTCTACAACAGAGCCCTGTGCGCGCCAAGGTGACACAATGAGAGGGGTGTTGTCATTTTGGTCCAGAATAATGATCTGCACGGTACAATTGGTGCTCAGCGGGGGAACACCAGAGTCTCTTGCCTCAATGTGGAAAAGAAAGTTCCTTTCTCTCTCATAATCAAAGGTCTTCAGGGCATAAAGATCACCATTCTCAGGATTGATAGAAAACAGCATGGACATAGAAGTGTTAACGATTTCTTTCTCCATTATGAAATAAACCAAGTACTGGTTCTCATTCAGATCTGGGTCAAATGCACTCAGAGATGTCAATAATGCCCCCGGTGGATTATTCTCCGTGACATGGATTGTGTAGAAGGACTGGGAGAATGTGGGTGCATTGTCGTTGATATCCAGTATCTCCAAAGTGATGGTTTCATTTTCAGATAAGGGTGGCACACCCTTGTCTGTCACTCTCAGTATGATGTCATATTTGCTTATTACCTCTCTGTCCAGTGGTCTTGACACTAGCATTTCAAAGTAACCCTCCGAGGACTTGTTTAAGAGGAATGGTAACGTTTCTTGCCTATTTAGAGAGAGCTCCACTTCTCCGTTGGCTCCGGAGTCCCTGTCACTCACACTGACCACTGCAATCAACGTCCCTACAGAGACATCCTCAGTCAGCGAACTTTTTAGAGACTTGATGGTCACTTCAGGGTAATTATCGTTCAGATCTGTCACAAACACTGTGACTTTACAGTGTCCGGACAGAGGGTTCGTCCCTCTGTCCTGTGCCTGTATGTGCATCTCAAAACTTTGACTCTCTTCATAATCGATCACCCCCTTCACCTTGATCTCACCCGAATTTGGATCGAGTGAGAAGAGCTCTTGTGTCTTCTCCGATGTGTACAGTGTGTGTGAGTATACCAACTGGGCGTTTGTGCCTTCGTCTAAGTCTGTTGCATTTAAGGTCATGACCACTGTTCCTGCTGCCGAGTTCTCCAAGACGTTGACTGCATATACAGGCTGGCTGAACATGGGGGCGTTGTCGTTAATATCCAGGACGTTAATAATGATGCTGGCTGTGCCGGAGCGAGGAGGCACACCTCCATCCACAGCGGTTAGAATTAAATCGTGAACAGCCTGCTCCTCACGGTCCAAATTACCACTGAGCACTAAATCGACATATTTGGAGCCATCGCTGCCGGTCTGGATGTCGATGCTGAAGTATTTGCTTTCACTTAGATAGTAGGTCTTGATTGAATTCGCCCCCACATCCGCATCCACGGCGTTTGTCAGTGAGAATCTCTCACCGGGAAGGGTTGCCTCCGATATGTCTAAGTGCATTGTCTTTCTGCGAAACACCGGCGCGTTGTCATTAATGTCCATAATTTCCAGCTCGATGTTAAAAATGCGAACCGGGTTTGAAAGTATGACATCCATTTTCAGAAAACACGAGGTTGTTTTAGTCATGCATATGCTTTCCCGGTCTATCTTCTCGCGGATAACCAGCTCCCCCGTATCTTTGTTGATGTCTAGGTAATTTTTACTGTGGATGACATCGAGTTTTGCTTTGCGCTCCTCCAAACTGCGAACATCCAGACCCAAATCTGTGGCCAGATTAGCAACAAAGGAACCCTCTTCCATTTCCTCCGGAATAGAGTACCGAGTGATGGAGAGCGCAAATCCCCACATCACAATGAACGAAAAAACACCCACCACCAACCGTGTCCGTAAAGATGCAGGGATAAGCGCCATTGTGTTTTGGTATATATTGTATTATTATTTTAAAGGAATTAATGAAACAAATCCGTTCTTACGCTCAAGTCGTCTTGATGTAGGGGAGCGCCGGTGTCATTCTTGCCTCCACGACTTGGAGCTGTAGCTGCAGCAGGCCATTTACAGCACAGTGCCGCTGGAGGAGATGGGAGGGGGGGCTCTCACAGCCCTGCTCCTCCGCAGGGGCGTATGCAACGTCTGAGCAGGACCTGAGCAGACTGGTGGGGTCTCCTCAGTGAAATTAAACGGTGCCGTTTAATTTTCTGTGCCATCTTTGTTTGTTTGTTTGTTTGTTTGTTTCTTTCTTTCTTTCTTTCCATGTTTGGCACTGATCACCACCTGCACTTATGTATATATCTACTTAGCACTTTTCATTTTAATTTAAATTTTTATGTTTATTTAAGCGTTATCTGACAGTATGTTTGCACTAAGTCCCGCAGCAATTTGATAATGTTGTAAACATGCTCAACATTTGGCAATTAAACCCGTTCTGATTCTGATTTCTTTTTTTTTTGTTGATTAATTTTATATTCAGCATTTTGTGCAACAGCTTGCATCCTGTGTTGTCAAAACAGAGCAAAAATAAAGAACAGATGGGTGACTGAACTAAGAAACAAAAAAAAAAACAAAGAAAAAAACAACAATAATAGCGCTGGTTAACATATTTTTTTTAATTAATATTTGATTTGATATGAATATTTATTCAACTCATTCTTTGCATAATAGCAGCATCTTTGATTGAAGGTACATAATAGCCTTCAGAAAAATCGTAGACTTTGTGAGCATGTGTTTGCAATCATTGCTCATCTCTGGTCCTCTAATGTTATGAAACCCAGACAAATAAGTCAGAAAAATAACAAAATCATATGACTTGAAATCCTGTGCATTTAACCACCGTCCCACTGGTCTGCTGTTCTGTGTGGAGTTAGCAAAAATAGACATCATGGATGTGTTGCCAAATTTTTCTGCTGTAGCTCTCACTGTTACTTGACAAAGAAATGAATGAGAAGCTTTTTATAAGATGAAATGCGATGTTGTTTTTTTAAGTAACCAAACAACAACAAGAAAACATGATAAAGGGCTGTAATGGGCTGAGCTGAGGAAAAGTGAAGACTGGAGGTCAGGATGGTGCCTCATTCATTTGAATGAAAGCCGCTTATTAATGCATATACCAAAGGTCCATGATGAGGTACCCACATCTGCTTCAATGTTTTTGGGCTTGTGAGCATGCACATTAGTGCTCATTTAGGGCATGTGCAACCAAGACCCTCATTTGCTGAACTGATTGACTTTCTGTTGGCTCCCAGCACACATGAATGGCCTCTCAAAAGATAATAACGTATCTGTTACAAACTCTCCAGATCCCAATTAAATTATTTAAAAAGTTTTAATTTTTTTTTCTTAGATTTCAAATGCTCTGAAAAAAATGTATCCATCATCTTACAAGAGTTCTTTTTCCAGTGTATGTGTAAGGTACAAACGATCTTTGGACGCATTACAGTGTACATGTAGAGGTTGTAGAAAGGTTATAGATTTTGTTTCTATGTATTAGTTCATTGTTTGTGTTTGTATTCTGCTTTCCATGATTTTACTCTCAGGTTTTCTTAGTTTTAGTTATGATTACTTTTGTAATCATTAAATATAGTTACTGTTCATCGTTTATTGCCTGACTTTCCCTTTTCCTGCCCTCTTGTGTTTCATGCGTCTATGTTTTAATCTTATTTCTGTGTTAGGTGAGCCTTCGTTTTGTTGCATCCTGTTTTATTTGGGCAGCTTCAGTCTCTTGTGTCTTGTTCCCGGTTTGGCTTCTTGTCTTCTTGGATTAGTTTCAGCAGTATCTCATTACCCTGGTGATTATCCACATCCCATCCTCCTGTGTCTGTTTACAGTTTGCTTTAGTTCCTTGTCCCTACTGTTTTCCAGTCTGTGTTCTGCAGAGAGCCCTCTGCTGTCGTCCTATGGTTATCTTGGTTTTTTGCTGCCATTTGGACTTTCCGCTACAACCGAAAAATGTAATCAATTAATCAATCATATGGATCCAGGAATCATTCAAACATGACGGAATATCCTTCTGACCACCTAATGCATGCATTTCTAGTGAAAAAAATGAGATACTGCTCCCTAGAGGCCCATGCAATCTTTTTTAGAAAGATTTTAAAACTTTTTAACTTGGACTTATTTGCTTTTGCCACAAGAAAAGATTTATAAAGGGTTATTCTGTTATCGATGGCCAAAAAGAGACAAGCACTTAAAAAAATATGAAGGTAATGCTTCAGTCAAAGTTGCAAAAGTAAGGGGAATGAAAGAAGATTGTTTGTGAAAAGGATGAAGAGTCCAACTTGAAAATCCAGGGATATTAAAAATGTCATAAAAGCTGTAATGTAAATCATTTTAAATCACCAAATATTGTTTCATGTATATTTTTAAACCATTTAAAATGTTTTGTTTTTAACTGGAGATACAATCTTTCTTTTTTTATATACTATCTTTACTGATGAGGCTCCAGTGAAGGCATCAGACTCCTTGTTTTTTTTGTTTTTTTTACCTCCATGTCTTCATGCAGCCTAAGTCTTCTACTAATCCAGTGATGGAAAGTTTACTTTTCCTTTTGAGCTAAGCTACTGCAAAGAAGCTTCAGTCTCTCCCTTTAACACAGTCTATGCAGCATTGCTTCTCATTATTTCTGCTAGCTGTCATATTTTTACTTGTCAGCTTTTTCTGCAAGCTTAAGCCATTTTGTGTTGACATGGCAGATGACAAGATGAGGGCGATGTCTAATCTCTCTCTTTTCCTTTGGCTCCATCCAGTGACAACACAGAAAATTACAGGGAACGTTGAACATGCAAAGCACACACCAGGTTATCTTTAGTGCATTTGGAAGAATTGTTCGAACTCTTTGCAGTGAAGACATTCCTTCTGTGACATGTATGCATAAATCGTTTTTACTACTGTCATGAATTCTTTCAACCTTTCAATGAGTTGACTTTGAGTCTGTGCAGAAAATAATATATAGTTCATTATATACATACATACAAACTGCGTTTTTTTTTTTTTTATCTCAACTTATAACAGTGACTACTGGCAGTACTTTGACATAGTCTGCTGTTTTTGCAGTTTAATTCAGTCAGTCTTACCAAAGCCCGTACTGTGGCACACAGATTTGCCTCAACTAGCACCGCTCCCTTTCAGTATATCTACCCTCACACCCAGACATTTAGCTAAATCAAAAAGTAAATTAAAAGCAAATATTAATCAGTATTGAGGTATTTCTAGAACACATAAGTTATTATTTATACCCCTTATACTTTAGGGTGGAAGTCATCTTACCTTGTTCCTCTCTGAGAAAGGTATTACATATTACTTTACTTACTACATATTACTTTATTTCAAAAAGCCGACTGAGACATTGCTGGAATTATGGTATTAGTTTAATTAATGACAAAGAGCATTAGTAAGTCGACAGAACGACGCAGTAGCTGAGGACAAGTTAATTCTAGATTCATATCTTCATAACAGCCTTGTTATTAAAACACTCACAAACTCATTGACTGGACTTAATGTGTGTCACTGATGTGGGCAATAACTCATTCTAACCTTTTACTCAAGCTCCTCACAAAGCATAACAAGAAGTGGCAGATACGCCATCTGAGCCTTAATTAGGAACAGAGATTTACTGGATCAGCTTGTTTTAGCTCGTTTGACTATTTACTAGAAATATTACAACTACATTTTGGAAAAAAGCAACAAAGACCATGAGGCATAAACTTCTCAAAATATAACACAATCCAGGTTTACATATTAATTTTTTTAAATAATGGAAGTAGTAGTTCAACTTTTAAATGAAATGAGATGTGCTTCAGGGAGCATGCATTTAAAATTTCATTTGAGTCTGTCTTCCATAACTGAATTAAACAACTGCACTAATACTGAATCAGTGTTGACCTCCAAAGATGTACATCTAACACAGATTAAACCAGGGGCCTCAAACTCCAGTCCTCGAAGGCTGGAGTCTTGCAACTTTTCTGTGTGTCCTTGTCGCAACACATAAGTTGATTAGTAGACTATAGAATACTAAGGTGGCAATTCAGCCATTCATTCATGGGTGAATGAACATGGTGCAATAAAAGTACTTTTAGAAGAATATTTTTCCAAACACTTACATTTACTTGAGTAGGGTTATGGGTTGCAACTTGAGCAGGCTGTCAAGTTCTATACTCTTGCTAATGACTTACTAATTTTATTCAGGTGTGTTTGTAACAGGGACACATGGAGAAGTTGCTGGATACTGGCCCTCTAGAACTGGAGTTTGAGACCCATGGATTTTATATATTTATTTATATATTTGTGTAACCCCTTCTGCCAGGGTTACTTGCATAGTAACATTCCAACACCCTATTTTCATCTCTTGCCCACCGATGCCTTCTTGTTCCAGTAGCCCACTTAAGGGTGCCCTGGTTCCTTAACACCTGACCTGTTGATCTGGGCGACGTCCGAGCCAGCATGTCTTCATATCTAACTGTCTAATGTCTGCAGTAGGCTTGCTTAACATGAGTGGTCTAGCCTTGGGACCCCTACTGGATACAAATGCCCAAGGCAGGAATCAAACTTGCGACCCTCTGCTGCAAAGTGTATAGTCTTACCACTACGCTAAGTGACTCTCAAACTAGGCCAGTGGCTCCAGCAGATCCCAGGAACAACACCGGAGATCTCTGTCCAGAAGAACGCAATCCTAGGAACAGCTAAGGACCCTCAAGCTCCCAGGCCTCTGGTAGAGGACCTGAGCTTGAAGGATTGTTGAAGGATTGACCGCCCAG